>JAYESA010000013.1:35769250-35959250 GCA_036927795.1 Iris macrosiphon | reverse complement strand
TACAGATGGTTGTACCAAAGTTTTGATATAGCCAATGTATGACAAGTGGGCCCCCTCTCTCTTTATAAAACATACAAGTGTATATATATATATATATATATATATATATATATATATATATATATATATATATATATATATATATGATAATGCTCTAAAACCATCTGGGTAGTTTCATATTATAGAATAACCCGGTGTATCATGGGTTGGATTGGATTTGGTTGGATGGTTAAGATTAAAAGGTGTAGAGACTACAAATTTTTAATCTCAACCACTCAATCTCAATCCAACATATGTAACATAGGGTGGTTTCATTATACGAAACCACCCGGATGGTTCTAGAGTACTACTATATATATTAATCTCAACTTTTTAATCTCAACTAATATATATATATATATATATATATATATATATATATATATATATATATATATATATATATATATATATATATATATATAATTTATATATGTTTTTTATATTTTTATATAAAGTTTGAGGTGGGGCCACTTGTCATACAGTGGCTGTATCAAGCCATCTGTATCAAAGTTTTACTCTTAGAGTATCTCGCTGATTGAAAAACATAACGAACACTACAAATTTTGAATTCGTAGTGGAGAATTTCGATGACAAAGAAAACTTCTTATAAGATACATATATGTATACTTTGAAAATTACACTTAGTAAATTTTCCAAGCCTTTATCGTTTCAGAATACTTTAATTTTCTTATTTAATCGGTTTTTGATGTTTTGTAAATTTAAAATTTACTAAAGACTTTATCCTTATTTCTCATAAGATACACATAAGTGTACTTTAAAAAATTATCTATGAACGTAATGAAGTATCTTCTTCCACCTCGGGTCAAAACACCATTTTATTCATATATATCAGAATGTACAAAATCGAAAACTTTAGAATTTTTTTTACTCTAGTTAGTAGTTTCTTTATAATCTTGGCTTGTGCACAGATTTCATATTTGTCACAAACACTCCCTGTAAAGTTAATTAAACCAAGTTTACTCATGTTGTAATGGATTTGTAATTTAAATGTGCTAACCTATCATGCCATAAATCAAAAGATTCAACTATATAAGTAGAAACAACTTTATTGATACTAAGCTTGTACATTCTATTACAACCATATTCATTTCTAACGAACATTTTATTCTTGGTTAAAATAACCTTATCAATCTTAAAGACAACACGAAATCTTCTCTTGCACACAAGCTCAACATAGGCCAAATTCTTCCTAATGTTTGGAACATAAAGAATATTAACAAGAGTAAGAATTTTTCCATAAGTGAAGTCCAGGACAACACTTCATTTTCCAATAAATTGAGCCTGATTATGATCTCCCATTTGAACCTCTTGACCATCGTTGACAGCCTCATAGGTTTTGAGCAGTGACTTGTCCTTGCTGACATGGACAGTTGCTCCAGAATCAAAGCACCACCCATCAGAGGTATATGTCATATTAATCTCGGTCATCATGGCCACGAGATCTTCTTCAACCATGTTTGGAGCCTACTTTGGAAAACGACACTCCTTTACAAAATGAACATGCTTGCCACAATTGTAGTACTTGTCATTTTTTTTCTTCTTTTTTGTTGAATATGTGAGCCTTTCCATTGAAATGATGCTTCTTATTACTTTTTTTTCCCACAACTTGGACATCTGTTCTGGACAGAATTTCTTTGTTTTCAAGATTACGAGATTCTTCTTCAATACGAAGATGCTTTTGAATCTATTCCAATGTAAAGTCTTATGTTTTGTGAAAAAACCTTTTCCTATAGTTACTCCAATATAGTGGAATTTTTTCTATGATAACACTAACTTTGAATAACTCAAGAAAATTTATTGTCACGAGTACTAATTTTATGCACAATGCCTTGTAGTTCTTGTACTTAACTAAGTATTGGTTTTCCATCTTCTAATTGAAAATCAAAATATTCAGCAATGAGAAAATTGTTTGTACCTTCTGTTGTCATCACCAAATGAAAAGTTGTGCTAACTTTTGTATTTAATGAATTACGAGTGAAGTACAAAAGAATCCTAACACTGAGAATTCTAACTACAAAGAGAAGAGAATCTGGAGAGTGTGACTATGGAGATCGAGTTGTGCAGCTAACTCCTTTACTCCGTTGACGATCGACCGATAAAAGAAAATTGCTATGTCTCTGCTCACTGGCAAGAAAGACAACAATTGGAATCCGAGTCTTCTATTTTTTTGGTCAAACAAAAATTTGACATTTGGGAAGCACAAGTCCCTGCTATTTATAGTCATTTGCACTAAAATGATCATGCGCGCGCATATCATAAAAAATACTATTTTTAGTCTATGCGCACAGAATATGGGTTACCGCATGGTATTCTTAACAGAGTGTGGTTGTAATCGTGTGCGCATATCATGGTCCAGCTACCATGTAGCATTAGTTGGGGTGAGTTGCTGCTGAAATCTTGGATAACACCCATGTAATCTGGGCTGTTACACCCATGGGATGCATGACTCAGTCAACTTGACAAGTGGCATGCGTCAGCTGTTAAAGATCCCATGAGGACTCTGCCGCATGAAGGTTCATGAAAATGTTTTCGCATGAAAGCTCCGCTCATGAAGGCTCATGGAAATACTGTCTCATGAGATTTTATCGTTTTAGAGACATGTGGCACTGCCCGACTATGACTGACATGAGTAATTATGACAGTGACGTAAGCACTAACGTCCGCCGTCTGCACCATTTACGAGGTGCTCAAAGAAATTAATGCAATGTCAGAGCTTTGGACTATGCGGCTAAGATATCTACCACATAACTGCCTCTGCCGCATGACTTCAGGATCACTTTCTGAGCCGCCTACACGGAGATTGTGTTGTCTTTAGGCTGTATGCGCCTTAAGCTCCATTCCGCATGATGTTTGAATGTCAGGCGGCCTGACTTCACTGACTTAGGAGTTTGTCATATGGTCCAAAAAAAATTCATGCTTCTGCATCTTCTTCTTGTACCTTATATTTATTTTGTAGTGCATTCCAGATTTCTAATGGTGTCTTCATCTCCTTGTAGAAGTCACACAAGCGATCAGAAAGAGAATTCAGAATGTAACCACGACATATCAGGGTATCTTCGTTACATTTTGCACGGGTCTTCTTTGTGTCTTAAGAATCGTCTGCTTTTGGTTCAGCAATGGCCGCCAAGTCTAGACTCAGGATATATGACAGTCCCTAAGCATTAAACATAAACGTCATCTTGTCTTGCTAGCGAGTGAAGTCGTTGCCATCCAACTGATCATGTTTAATCAGATCATGGTTCATTACTTTGATTGAAACTATGTACATCTCAGTCTCCATAGTAGCAGAGAAATAACTTTCTAAAATATTAAGAAAAAAAATAGAGGTAAAACAAAAATGGCTTTCAGTCGTATCTATCTATTGATACTTTCTTTAGAAAGTTATTCGCCCTTACTCGAAAGAGTTCACTGACGGATTCAAACGGATACTTCCCAAAGGATACAACAAAATTTTGAGCAAAAAATACCGATAACAAATCTGAATTTCTTCTTCTTGAAACTGTTGAGTAGTAGTATTTTTGCGTTATACTTGTGATGTTTGAGGCTTGGGTATACTCAGGTATTTATATAAATTCTTATGTCTTTTTTATGAACAAGTATATATTTTCCAACAGTCGAAACGAATCTAAAAGTGAACGAATTTGAACGAACAGTCACAACTCT
The DNA here is from genome assembly GCA_036927795.1 of Iris macrosiphon. Taxonomy (NCBI): domain Eukaryota; kingdom Viridiplantae; phylum Streptophyta; class Magnoliopsida; order Asparagales; family Iridaceae; genus Iris; species Iris macrosiphon. The sequence continues at coordinate 35,955,524 of JAYESA010000013.1, read as the reverse complement.
TCAACCAGCTACAACAAAAATTTAACGAATCTGAAGATTTGTTTAACCAATGAATCTAAAGATTCGTTCAAACCTAATGAATCTGAAGATTCGTTTGAACTCAATGAATCCGAAATAAAAAGTTTGTCTTTGTACATTTCAAACTTAAATCCTCAACATAAACATCTAAATATTCTATAATTTTTGCGATTTACAAGTTGGTCATAAAAATAGGAGTGGTCACAAATAGGTAAATTTTATAGCGTTTAAACCTGGCTTGGTCATTGTTGTTGTTTAAAGAAGAATTAAAAAAAAATGCAAAAGCAACTTTTCAAACCATTCTTCTCACGCTTTTAAAATTTGTAAAAAAAAATTAACTTTTTAAATAAAGAAATCAAAATAGTTTTTATCAAATAGTTGTTGTTGTTATTTTTCAGAAGGAAAAAAAACAAGAAAAAACGAAAAATATATAAACTAAGCCATACGAAAGATGAGTCTTATTCGTTAATTACAATAAGTTATGTAAATATGGAAAAAGGTTGTTTTTATTATTTTGATGCATGAGCCTTTATATAGCAGAGTTTACATCAATATTGTTTAAACTAACTCATGAGGTTACAACTGAATCCTACAATCATGGTTAGAGATAATTACAAAGACAAAATCAGAGATTGTCTAAACTAACTCATGAGGTTACAACTGAATCCTACAATCATGGTTAGAGATAATTACAAAGACAAAATCAAAGAAAGACTAAGTCAATAACTTAATACCCTCCCTCAAGCTCACGATCGGGTACGAACGAGAAGCTTGGACCGTAAGTTTTGAAACCTTGAGGAGCCAACAGCTTTGGTAAAAATGTCCGCTATCTGATCAGCAGATTTGACATGCCTAACAATCAGAGCACCTGCCTGAACTTGTTCCCGGATAAAGTGATAGTCGATTTTGATGTGCTTGGACCGTTGGTGAAAGACCGGGTTTGCAGTAAGAAAAGTGGCACTGAGATTATCACAAAGAAGAATGGGAGGACCAGGAGATGGTGCTGCCATTTCCTTGAGAAGCTGTTGAAGCCAAATAAGTTCAGCCGGGGCAAAGGCAATAGCCCTGTACTCAGCCTCAATGCTAGAGCGAGCAACCACATTCTTTTTGCGAGAAGACCAGCTCACAAGGTTGCCTCCAAAGTAAACCGAGAACCCATGTTGAGAGCGGCAGTCCTCGGGATCAGAAGTCCAGCCAGCATCAGTAAAGCAAACAAGCCGAGTGTCACGAGCAGGACGGAAGAAGAGGCCGGAATCGAGTGAACCCTTAAGGTAGCGGAGGATTCGTTTGACCGCAGCCCAATGATGTTCCGACGGCTGGTGCATGAACTGGCAGACCCGATTGACTGAGTAGGAAATCTCAGGCCGGGTGATGGTGGCATATTGGAGAGCTCCTACGATACTGCGGTAGAGATGGACGTCGGAGAACGGATCACCGCCCGAAACGAGCCGAGAACCTGGAACAACCGGCGAGGCTATGGGTTTAGCGCCCATCATTTTGCTGCGATCAAGGAGGTCCAAAATGTACTTTCTTTGGGAAAGTAGAAGACCAGCTGAATTACGATGGACTTCAATTCCCAAGAAAAAGTTGAGATCACCCAAATCCTTCAGAGAGAAAACCGAGTTGAGATACTTGACAAACTCATTAATAAAGGAAGAGTTGGAACCGGTGATAATGAGGTCATCCACATAAACAAGCACATAGACAACATCGGAGCCATAACGTTTGATGAAAAGAGAGGTATCGGAGATGCATTGTCGGAAGTCGTGAAGAAGCAAAGCCTGGTTGAGCTTCTGAAACCATGCTCGCGGAGCTTGCTTGAGGCCATAAAGTGCCTTTTTGAGGCGACAGACATAGAACGGCCGATCAGGGGAAGTAAAACCCGGTACTTGCTCCATATAGACAGTTTCTGCTAGATCACCATTGAGGAAGGCATTATTAATGTCAACCTGACAGAGAGGCCAATGACGAGTGACATCAATGCTCAATACCACCCGAATCGTGGTAGGCTTGATGACCGGGCTGAATGTGTCGAAGTAGTCAACTCCCTCTTCTTGATTGTATCCCTTGGCAACCAAACGGGCCTTATACCGGTCAATAGAGCCATCTGGTTTCTTCTTGATCCTGAAAACCCACTTACAACCAACAATATTAGAAGAGGAGGGCCTAGGAACCAAGTCCCAAGTCCCATTAGCAATTAAGGCATCAAACTCTAGTTGCATAGCATGTTGCCAATTGGGGTTCTTTTTGGCTTGTAAGAAAGTTTTAGGTTCAAAATCAGAGGAATCACAGGGAATAGTGTGTTTGGTAGCAGTGTGGGCTTTAGGTTTAAGGGAATTAGTGGAGGCTCGGGTGACCATACCGTGGGTCAAAGTATTGGAGGGACGAAAATATGAGGGAGCATGTTGATATGGCATAACCGGCGAAGGGATCGGTGGTGGGGAAGGTGGCACCACCGTGGGGGAATGTGGCGTGAGGTCGGAGGGAGACGAAGACGACGGCTGAATGGGAGTCGGTCGAGAAGAATCCGAAGGAGAAGATGCAACCGAGAGTGGTGTTAATGCAACTTCTTGAAGCAGAAAATTAGAGAGGTCAGGACGAGGCGAATCTAGCTGCCCGGACTGAGAATTATGCTCCGGAAAAGGAAAAGAAGACTCATCAAAGACAACATGACGAGCAATGTACGTTCGAGAGGAAGAAACGTGATAGCACAAATATCCTTTATGTTTAGCACTATACCCTAAGAAGATGCACGCCACAGAACGGAATTCCAACTTGCTACTGTTGTAAGGGCGAAGATAAGGAAAACACAAGCAACCAAAGGATTTCAGAAAATGATAATCAGGTTGACGCTGATATAGGCATGCATACGGGGACTTGTTCTGAAGAATAGAAGTTATAGTTCTATTATTCAAGTAAATGGCGGTATGAAAGGCATGTTCCCAAAATTCCATAGGAAGATGGGAATGTGCCAAAAGAGCCAACCATTTTTCAATGATAATCCTATTCCTTCTTTCAGAAGCACCATTTTGTTCAGAAGTGTGAGGGCAAGAAACACGATGAAGTATGCCATTAGTTTCAAGAAATGTTGATACAGTTCGGTACTCGCCATCCCCAATCAGATTGAAAAGCTTTGAGTTTTGTGGAAAACTGTGTCGCAACCATAGTTTTGAAAGATGTAAAGGCAGACAAAACCTGAGACTTAGCCGCTAAGAAATAAACCCAAACAAATTTGGTGCAATCGTCAATAAAAATGACAAAATAGCGATTACCATTTAAAGAAGACACAGAGGCAGGGCCCCAAACATCCGAATAAATTAAATCAAAAAAAATTTTAGAGGGAACATGACAAGAGGGTAGATGATGTCTTTGACTCTTGCCTAATTGACAAGCACTACACAAAGGCAATGATTTATTTGCAGAAACAAGCAAATTAAAAGTAACTAATTGACGATGCAAGATGGACTCATGCGAATGAGCAAAGCGATGATGCCAACAAGAGATAGAGGCGCGTTCACCAACAAAAACTCTGGGAGCGGGTGAGCGAACAGGAAGCCGGTACAAGCCATTCTCAACGATTCCCTTAAGTATTCTCGTGCCCTGAAGGTCCTTAACATAACAATGATTAGCATAAAGTTCCACAAAAACATTGTTATCGAGGCATAATTGACGAACACTAAGAAGGTTTTTAGATACTTCAGGCACAACGAGAATATCTTTAAGGGTAAGGGATTTAGCAACATGTTTAGCAGAGAGAGAAAGATTGCATGTATGCGTAATGGGAAGGGACTGACCGTTTGCGACGACAAGGCTGTCACTGCCAGTGTACTCGGACTGGAGGTTGAGGCCGGACAGGTCAGCCGTGACGTGATTCGTCGCTCCAGAGTCGACCACCCATGGGTCGGTGATGGCGGATGGGCTGGCGGTGTACGCCACATGAGCCTGCTTGCTGGCGGACTGGCAGAGGCGATCAGCGGCGCGACGATTGGTGGCAGAGAAGGCAGACAGGTTAAGTCGTTGATGGCAATTCCGTGCTTCATGACCCTGCTTGTCGCAGAGTTGACACACCGGACGGGAGCGGTCGCCAGACGTGGCAGAGTCCAACGGGGAATGTCGACTTGCAGCCGCGCCTCTACGATGAGCAACATGGGCCACCGGAAAACTGGATTTGTCGCAAGAGTCAAGTATGCGCTGTTCTTCCTGAAGAAGGAGGCCGAGCAGCTTATTCGACGAAATCGGTTCCAGCCGCATACTCAGTGCTGTTTTGAACGCACTATATTCAGCCCCTAAGCCAAATAGCACAAAAGAGACAAAATTCTCATCCGATACAGAGGTGAGACATTCAGCGAGAGAATCAGAAATTGCCCTTTTCTTCTCAACATATTCCAAGATAGACAGGTTTTCCTTGGAGAGCAATTGAAGTTGTTGTTTCAAATGCATCTGCTTGGCACGAGTTTGGGAGTGAAACATCTGCTCTAACATGGACCAAATTTCCGCGGTTGTGGCAGCCCGAACAACGTGACCAAGCATAGGAGTGGAGAGAGTGGATCTCAGCCATAAAAGAACCAGTCGGTCCTTGCGCTTCCAAGCAACAAAGTCAGGATTCGGGCTGGTGGTGGTTGATGAATCTGCGGCTGATGAAACAGTCGGCGGAGGAGCACCACCAGCGACAAGAAATCCCTCAAGTTCATAAGCCTCAAGAGCCGGACGAATAGTGCCGCGCCATAGAGAGTAATTGGAGCGATCGAGACGGACTGCTAGCGCCAGGAATTGAAGGTTGGTCGCGGCGCCACCAGAAGCAGTGAACAAGATTTGAGTAGCGGAAGGAGTAATCTGGTTGTTTTCGGAAGACATAGCGTAGGATCGGTTTAGGCTATTCTGATACCATGTGAAGAAATGATAAATATGAAAAAAGGTTGCTTTTATTATTTTGATGCATGAGCCTTTATATAGCAGAGTTTACATCAATATTGTTTAAACTAACTCATGAGGTTACAACTGAATCTTACAATCATGGTTAGAGATAACTACAAAGACAAAATCAGAAATTGTCTAAACTAACTCATGAGGTTACAACTGAATCCTACAATCATGGTTAGAGATAATTACAAAGACAAAATAATAAGAGAAAGACTAAGTCAATAACTTAATAAGTTAGAAGCATCCTCAAACTCAGCTCTGATGGTTAATTACTTAATTATAATAATAGTACAAAATAACACATCATAAATCCAACAGCAACAAAAAAACTGCGCATCAGCGGTTGCAATTTGTAAAACTAAACTCAAAATTTAGTATTATTGGATTGCCATTAGTGTCGTGATCATGCCAAACACTCTCACAACACTTTCGAGTATGAAACGCTACGAGTATAACAACCACGTGATTATTTCATTAGTGCTAATTGTTTTTGCGAAGTCCTAAAAGTTGTTAGCATAATTTATTTTTTAAACCAAAAAAAACAAAAAATGAAGTCCCGCTAAGTTTCTCGTCATCAGTGTGGATAGACCAACAGCACAAAGAAAATTGCGGGTCCCACAATCCACTAACGTCGATTATTGTTTTACCACACCACCCACGTGGGAGTTAACAGTGAACCTATACTTACCCCACACCGACTACAAATTCCTCTTTATGCAACTCTATATCCGACCGTGCGTTTCAACTCCATGTTAAATACGAACGGCAGATGTTACCTTGATACCCTTTTCCAACTTTTCCGTCCAACGTGCTGAAAGGAAATTTTGGTCAATCCGCATCAGCGTACCACGTGCTCCCCATCCGTACAAATGGAAAGTGAGCGAGGATTGACGACCCATTTCCGCTTTAGGTTAGGTTGATAAGGACATATATTAATGTATTATTAAATGTAAATGTTATATGATTACTCCAACACCAGTATATTTATGAAATATTTTAACAAATATTTTTTTAACAGAAAATTTACTGTAGCGAAATAAATTTATATTAAATTTTTGTAAACGAAACAAGTTTGAAAAATTTGTAAAAAAAGTCATAGTCCGCCAACAGTGTTGGCGGAAAACACAATTACTGTACACGTAAGCAGCAAAAGAATTAAAAAAATTTAAAAAGTGGGTCCCACGGCCAATTTCCGCCAACAGAGTTGGCTGAAATTGGGGGGGGCCAATTTCAGCCAACTCTGTTGGCGGAAATTGGCCCCATGGGGCCCACGTTTTTTTTTTTTTGGTTTTGTTTGGTTTGGTTTGGTTTGATTGTTTTTTTTCGTTGGTTTAGTTTAATTAGTTATATTTCTGTTTTATTTATTTAGTTTAGTTTAGTTTTGTAATTAAATTTAAGTAAAAATATTTTAATGAAATAAAATTAAAATAAATTATTTGGAAGGAAAGAAATATTTAGAATAGACATTAAATATTTCTAAATTTTTAATAGACATTAAATATTTGGAAGGAAATAAATTATATTTCTGTTTTTTTTATAATAGACATTAAATATTTCTAAATTTTTTTTTGTAGATCGAAACATCGTTTTAAATCCGTGGGCCCCCACATCCAATATAAATTTATTTTCCTACAGTAAATTTTAAATATTCAAAAATAATATTACCGAAAGTCAAATTTGGAGGTCAAAACATCGTTTTTTGACGATTCTAAAATTTTCCAAAGTCCGTCAAACGGTGAAACGGTTTATCCCGAAGTACTTTTCCATACGGTCATTTTGGCTCAAACTGGAGCTTGTTTCGATCTCCCAGTCAAAAGTTATGATAGTTTGAAGTTTTATATTTTATATTTTTGCCTGTAACATATGCGTCTTGTTTCGGATAAATTTTTTTTCTACATGATTTGTGTTACTCTCGTCGAAAACATACAAATCGACTTATTATTTAACGAAAAACGATTTCATAACAAGTACTTATGGTCGTTCGAAGTCTGCGACGGCAGACGTAATAATCTTACGACAGATTATTATTATTATTATTATTATTATTATTATTTTAACGTCTGTTAACGACGAAAAAATGTACGATAAAAATATAATATTTATAAATATAAACGTCCAATTCATATTGATATTTTTTTCGTAATTTTTTTAAGCTTTTATGTTTTAGATGGAATTTATACAAAACTTTTATGCTTTAGATGAAATTTATACTAAATATTTCTTTCCAATTAATTTGTTTTAATTTTATTTTGTTAAAATAATTTTACTTAAATCTAATTACAAAACTAAACTAAATAAATAAAACAGAAATATAACTAATTAAACTAAACCAACGAAAAAAACCAATCAAACCAAACAAAACCAAACAAAAAAAAAAAAAAAACGTGGGCCCCATGGGGCCAATTTCCGCCAACAGAGTTGGCTGAAATTGGCCCCCCCCCAATTTCAGCCAACACTGTTGGCGGAAATTGGCCGTGGGGCCCACTTTTTAAATTTTTTTAATTTTTTTCTGCTTACGTGTACAGTAATTGTGTTTTCCGCCAACACTGTTGGCGGACTATGACTTTTTTTACAAATTTTCTAAACTTCTTTCGTTTACAAAAATTTAATATAAATTTATTTTGCTACAGTAAATTTTCTGATTTTTTAAATATAGAAATGAATATATACACCAATTATACATTGGGTCATAAGAGTCAAGAAATATTCAATCAACAAGCAGGGTCGTATGGGTCTCTAGGCCGCATGGAAAAATCAGGTCGCATGACAATCCTGGCCGCATATGGAATCATGCCGCATATGAAGTCAGGGCCGCATGGACCACTTGGCCGCATGTCCAAGGTTAAGTCTACTCCTTGGGATAAGTTTTGAAGTGACATGTAATAAATAAAGTGTCAGTGATGTGATAAAAGGTGACTGATGTGACTGAGGTGACTAGCCATAAAGTGTGTCAGAAAGAAAAGACAAAACTATAGAAATAAGTACAAACGGTTTAGAGCCATGCGTCCAAGAAAATAGTAGCATCATGTTCTCCTGGCCGCATGAGTGTTGGTGCCGCATGGGTTCTCTTGGACTTAGCGAATTTTTCATTCGTTCAGCGAGTGAAAGCACAAGGTGTTCAAGGACACTTGTGTAAATCAGCAGTCATGCGTCCAAAAAGATGGACGCATGCTGTTAGTATGCGGCAATAGTTTAGGTAGCATAACACTTTCGGACCGCATGGCACTCTCAACCGCATATGCTCACTGGGCGCATGAGAATTTCGTCTTCTCCAACAGCAGGTTCGGCCAAGGCGAAAAAGCTCCAAAAATTAAAATCTTGTTTTGTTCATAAAAATCTCATTTTAAGTCTAAATCGGATGAACTAAAAGCCAAAATACTCTAAATTTAAAGCTCTATCATGTAGCAAAAACTGATTTTCAAAGACACAAGTTTAATAGATCAAAACAGAAAAAACTCATAAAATCCATAAAATTCTAAGCTAGAAATATAGATCTACTCAAAATCACCCATCAAAACAGAAAACTCTAAGAACTAAAAGTGCTTAGAAACACATAATAAATATAATGGAACAATAATATGGAAGATTTTTTTTTATTTCTCATGCAAGGTGTACTTGCCTATGAAATGGGAAGAGAAAGTTAAAGCAGGAGGAAGTAATGAAGAAGTGAGTAGAGAGAAAGAAAATGTTGGGTTATATATGGTAGGGTTTAAGGGTTGAACCAAATATTCTCATGAGTTGAGCCAACCCACAAAAATAAACCATGAACCAGATTAAACCAAAGAATGGATCTAGTCTCCATGCACAAACAACCATACTAAAATATAAATACGTTCCAAATACGTATATCGGGAACGAAAAGTGACAAAATGGTAGTATATGTTAGTTTCTATATTTAGAATAAGAACATTTGAAAGTATTCTTATATTTATTAATACATTTTTTTATTTAAAATATGTATTAATAAATATAAAATATGTTGGTGAAAGTATTAATGTAAAATATATATTTATCAATGTATTAACATGTGTCCTTAGGGTATATTAACATAATCCTCCTTTCCTTATATTCTAGTGAGAAAAAAATTATCTCTCAAGAACAAGAAGAATTTCTTAATTAACCCCCACGCCACTGCTTTGTAAAATTTGAGTTTAAACTAAAGACTAATTTACACTAAAGATTGTATTTGATTGGATTTTTTTTCATAAAAAAATCTTTTATCACTAATTTTCTACCAATATGTAGTGTCTGATGGCTTATATTTTTCATGAAATCATTTTTCAAAAAATTATTATTTTTATAATTTTTTTTTTAGAATAGTGAATATATATATATATATATATATATATATATATATATATATATATATATATATATAGTTAGTTAGTTAACTAGTGTTAGTGAGAGGTAAGGCTTGAGTATCTCAATACCTTGAGATCAAGGTATTAGGCATCGGGGTAAGGTATTGAGTTTTAGCCTAGGATTGAGGTTAGAGATGCTTTTATATATATTACATTAATACCATTTTTCTCAAAATAACTATTTCTCATATCTACTATTATAATGTAACTTGGAAACGGCTCAAAAATAAATCGTCCAAGTCGTATGTATATTCTCCACTAAATAAAAAAAAAATCAAGAATATTCTTTAACCGTATATGTAACTCCTCAAGTTAAAAATAAAAATTCTAAATTCTTCCAACAACCTTAACATATAACAAATTCTAAAATATATTCAATATTCAAATTATATTTAAACTAAGTGCATTGTATTATCTAACTAAATACATATAAATATTCTAAAAATATATTTATAACAAATTCTAACTAAAATATATTCAAATTATATTTAAAATATTTTAATATAATTTTAATATTTATCTAATTTTTAATAATATTTTTTTGTACATGCAATACACGTGTGAACGTGACAAGTAAAAAATAATGACAATCAAACACTCAAATTAAAATTTTCACAAAAAAATATTTAATTTTTTTAAAAAATTAATTGCAATCAGACGACGTCATCATAAAAGAAAAAAAAATTATGAAATTATTTTCCTACTAAAAGAATTTCGTAGAATTAATTTATTTTTTATCTTGTAATTAAATGTTTTTAACTTTCCTAATGTTAACCTTACCAACTTCATCTTTGTTCAAGTTTACTTTTTTTTTTTTAAAAATCTTAATTCTTTATTCTCGTAAGTTGGCTTACGTCAAAGGTTGTGTATAATCTAATTAATTAAGAATTCGTCATTTACACACACATGAAAAAAAAAACTTAAATAATTAAATTTCTTTCTTTCAAATATTATATGTGAAAAATAGGATTTCGACTTTCTTTTGCTATCTTGAATAGGGTGACTGATATTTTAATGTCACATCTGAGAATGTTCAATTCTAGGTTTGTAAATGTTGTTTTCTTCTAATTACCTAGTGATTCGAATGTAGTCTCTTTAGATAAATAAAAAATGACATGCAAGAATGCGTGCATAATATTTCGTAGGTATCGTTGAATATTCCAAAAAAAAAAAAAATTTAATAATAATAAAAATTGTGAATGGAATAATATAACACAAATTTGGGACAATATCAAGGTTCGGGATTGAATTAATAACAAGAAAGAAAACTTTAAAATAAAGCAAAAATTACAAGAATACAATGGAAAATATCGACTGTTGGTTAATGGAGGAATTAATAATCCGAATTAGGGTTTTTTTTAAGAGGGAAGATGAATCCCGAACCCTATAGTCTATTTTATAGGACGCAGTTCTAGTCATATAGTATGCTCTGAAGGGTAAAAGTAGTCTATAATTAACATAGAAACAACTCAGAAAAGTAGATACTCTCTCTTTTTTTTTAATAAATTTTTGTACTTTAGATCTCGAATAAGTTATAAAATTTATATAAACTTTTATAATTGACATAATTAGTATTCGAATCTTTGACCAACAGTCGACTCAACTGTATGGATAATTTTGTTATAAGAATCCTTGTATTTACCTGATGGTAGATATCCATACCTACTATAATTTGTTTTTTTTTGTATGACTCTTTCATCATCTATGTACATGATTGACTAGTCAATTGTTGGTACAGATCTAAATCCTAATTAGGTTGATTATGAAGACCCACATGTCAATTTTATAACATTTTCGAGACCCAGTATAAAAATTATATATTTTTAAAATTACATCATGTCCCCTACTTTCATATCGAATGAAACAACTTTTACACAAAAAGTGAAAACAAATTTGGTGTTCCTATTTTTGAATTTTTTTAAACAATAATAGTAAAAAAAAAAAATCTAAATAAGGACCTCTGTGTGTTTGGGAATCTTTTTGAGAGAAAAAATTTGAGAGCAAAAAATAAAGGGGCATAAAATAAAGTTAAAATTAATTTTTCTCCCTTTTTGGATTACAAAAAAGTAGTGAAAGAAAAAATAATTTATTTTTTTAATGTGAAATTAAGATATAATTACTATTTAAGCCTTGATTTTCTCATATTATATTTTATAATTACAGATTTATTGATAGAGAGGGATAAATTTATTTCTATTTGTATAGAAGAAAAAAAATTTAAAATATTTGTAAAATAAGGAACATAACGTCAACTCATTTGGAGTGGTAGGTCATAAATTTGGAACGTCAACCGAGTTGTTGTCTAGGTTAACCTTCCAAACTTATGGTCTTCCACGTCAACTCTAATGTAGTTTTGCTGAAGACTGATTTTAAACAGTACTCGTGAGTTCCTTTACGATTTTTTTTTTTTTTTCGGACAAAAATAAATAATATAAAAGATCTTGATACATTATCAAATCGTGTACCGGAAATGACGCATGATTAAATTCACATAACCTCGTGCTTACTTACCATTTTTTGTAAATGGTAATTGTTACCGGAACTTGAGGGTTGAACAAATTATTCTTTCCTGGAAAAAGCAAATATTCCAATTTGACCCGTCCAATTCTCAATTCCTCTCCCACCAAAAGTAATTCTCCTTCTTTTTTTTCCCTCTATTTAAACCCCTCCCATCCTCACTAATCAATTCCCAGTCCTCCTCCTCCTTCACCATAGATCAAGCTCTCCATTCTTCTTCCTCCTTATTCTCCATGGCTTCCATCACTGTCACTCCTTCAACTTGTGGTATTCTCTCCAGCTCCTCGAAGAGACTGTCGTCTCTCTCCAAGTCCAAAGCCTTGCCGGGATCTTTCGTCGCACCTCCTTTTCCCAAAACCCCCAAACTCGGAGTTAGTTTTCGGAAAGGTCCCTCCCATATATCGGCCTCGCTCTTCTCCATCAACAAGCCTGCTGCTGCTGCTGATTCATCAAGGCCAAGTAAACTTCTAATTACACTTTGTGCAAATTAATTAAAGAAAATTAAAAAAAGATTTGTGTATTGATGAAATTGAGTTTGGTGGGGGGTGGTTTATGAGAATATGCAGCCAAGATGCAGAAGATGTACGTGTACGAGATCAACGAGAGGGATCGGGAGAGCCCGGCCTATCTCCGGCTGAGCCAAAAGTCGGTTAATTCGTTAGGGGATCTAGTGCCGTTAACTAACAAGGCAAGTTCCTTCTTTTTTCATATATACCCCTATTAAAAAACACGTTTAGCATGTTCACTTATGCACAGTGATTATACAACATGTCTGTCTGCATATACAATTCTTGCTTGAACAAGTTTAAAATTAAATTTACTTATTTCTTTATTATGTGACTATGGTCGATGGACATAGCACGTTCATACCCTGTTCTAGTTAAATATTAAAAATATAAAACTATGAGTCCATTTTTTGTTTACCCACCAAAACTAGGATAAATGTTCACCCTTCCACTCAAGTGTTGTCATGTGTTATTTTAGGTTGGATAAAAATAAAACGTGCAACAATTGAGTGGATGGGTTAGGGCAGCAAATGAGCCAAGCCGTTTGCGAGCTGCTCGAAGCTCGGCTCGATAAAAGCTCGTTTGAGCTCGGTTCGTTTAGTAAACAAGCCAAGCTCAAGCTTCATTTTCGAGCTCGTTTAATAAATGAGCCAAGCTCAAGCTTAGAAGTACTCGGCTCGTATAAGCTAGCAAGCTAGCTCGTTTAGAAGCTTGTGAGCTGACTCGTTTAGGAGCTCGTTGCTGGCATTCTACCAATTTATTTTGTTATTTAAATTTTAATTAGTTCTTTGTTGAATTCTAATTTTATACATGTTTGTTTAACAATATGGTTGTGTGCATTATATATAATTATATGTCCTTAATAATTGATATTAAGAAATTTTTTTAATTGAATTTTTATAAATAAATTGTTAATATTATCAAGCTTAATGAATTCTAGTCAACTAGCTTGAAATCGAGTTCTTTAAGCTCGAATTCAAGCTTAATGAACTTGAAATAAAGCTGAACAATATTAAAATCAAACTTAACGAGCTTGAGTTTGAGCTTATCAAGCTTGTTTATCAAGCTCGAATCAAGCCAAGCTCAAGTTTAAACCAAGCCAAGCTCAAGCTTTTAATATAAACAAGCTCGAGCCAAGCTCAAGCTCTAAAATGTCACGACCCGCGCCTGAATGATCGGACACGAGTACGTGGGTACGTCCACCCTACGCCGCATCATAGGCGGTAGAACGCTGTATAGTTCAACAATACTATCTATCCATCTCACACAATAAAATATATAACATGTCAATGATATCCAACTTCAAAAGGAGGACAAGATGATAATATAAAAATCAATATCAATACTCAATCACAATAAAACTAGAGGAAGAAATAAAATCACAAAGTCTCAAACTAGACATCACAACAATATCAAAGTCTAATAGTCTATCCACAAAACACAAATAGTCTCAAATATATATAACAATCCAAATAAGTCTATCAATAATCCAAAAGTCTATGAGTAAAAATAATATATCTCAAAAGTCGAATATGCTGAAAACAAATCTAGTGTTATAATGCTAAGAAGGGATAACTAGAATAATAGTGATACCGGCTAGACCTCCCGGTAATCACTCCTGAACTAAAGGGTCGAAAGCTGCATCTGCTACCTCATGTGGTCCGTAATACGTCGGACACAAATCCTCCAAGTAATCGTCTGAAAAATATATCCAGTCAGGATTGGAGCGAAGTACAACCCAATAGCAGTTCCAATTAATTGATAAAGACTATGAAACAGTAAATAGTGATGTAATACTAGATGAAAAGATAATAAAGAAGCATGGTACAAAATAGAGTAAGCAGATAAATAAGAAAACAATAAAAAACAAGAAGGAAGAACAAATAAATATGTAAAGGCAGTCAGATATGAAACTAGTAAACCTGTCAATGTAAATATGCAACCAACATGTATAGAGTAATCCAGAAAAGGCTGTATCTAAACTAGTGTTTTGAAATACCAAGTTGACATGTGAACGGCTAGGGGTAAAATCCGACAAACCATACGTGTCGTGTGTAGCTGCTATTATTCTAGTCAGACCATGGGATATAAAGGGTATGTTCACACGTCTCCTAGGTATTTTTTTCGTCCGACTAGTACTTATGGATCCAGGTCCCGACACGAAGAATCTCAATAGTCCAGAATAGATCATTAGGCCCGAAAATACATTAGTCCAGTCGATACATTAGTCCAGAAAAATCAATAGGCCTGGAAACACGTATCTCAAGAAAATGAATTCATACAATACCAATCCGTGTATCCAGCGTGTCAGGAATCAGATAAAGCAATACTATAAAACATGAATCATAGAAATATCAAATAAAAAAAATCAGAGAATGTATTCGCCTGAAATCTGGTGCTGAATCCCAAATTGTGTCAGAATAAGTGCCTCAAGGACCTAAATATGAATTACAAGTCAAAACAGTGTTTTGGAATTGTAAAAATGCTAAACTAGCTTGAAACTAGGTCTCTAGGTCAACATTAGATCAAACTAAGTCAAACTAGGTCAATACCTTGCTAAACTAGATTTTCTATGTCAAAACTAGTCATTACCTTGATTCTAGGTTCATACTAGTCATTTCCAAGTTTATACTAGCTAAATTAGAGAATACTAGCTAATACATTATACTACGTTCATATATATGATATATAGACTCTAATATACCAATATCTAGTTGTATCTTAAGTCTTTTCTAGGATACTTTAATAATATCTTATTGACTTCATTCTTTAACCACTACCCAACTCAAGTATATATATATATATATATATATATATATATATATATATATATATTAACACTATAGGGTACCCTCATTACCTACCTGACACTTACCCCAAACTCAAGTATGATATCAATTTACCTTGGCCTACACCCCTTTAGTACACTAACTGATACTCTTCACGAATACATCTCTCTTAGTCTATACTATGACTATATTTATGCCCGTATAACATGAGTATAGTACACTTGACACTACCCACATGAATTTCCTTGACTCGTACCCATAATACATTGGATTCCTACAATAACAGAATTCCCTTACCTCAACTAGATTCAATACTTACCTAGGATACCCCTCTACCCTCAAACTCTAACTATACACACTCACTTATATCACTGATATCACCCAACTCCCAACCTCACTTGTTAGAACTATACAACACTCATACTGACCTATATATGATACTCACACCTGATAATAGGATACCCTCAAACTCCCTTCTGCACACACACACAACCCAGGTATCTATGTAGCATCTAACATATACTCACACACCCATATAAACCTTAGCTCACAGACACTGGTGCACCCTCATGTGCACAGGTGCACCAATGTGCACCACTGCAGAAATTTGCACTGAACCCGAGTTGTCTTCCTTCAGTGCATTGTTAACACACTCCCAAAGGACACTCTCACCTGGTTACTCACTCATTCAAGCACCAACCTGCACTACCAATGCACCTGACTCTTACCCCTCCTCACCTCTGCTCTGGTTGCACTCTGCTGACACACACTCTCCACCAAGGCCTGATATCAAACCCCCTCTACTAACCCCTCAATTGCAGTTCTAAAACTGCAATGACTCTCCCTTGCAATGGCAGTACCCTCATTCCCCCTCAACCATCTGCAAATGTGCCTGAACAAAGACCTCCCTCAATCATCTAATACCTGATCCTCCTATGCTGTGCCGCCAACTGCTGACATGAGCAATGGCAAAGCACCCTCCTGCACATCTAACCAGTGCACAGGTCTGCACATGGTGCAGACCTTCCTCCCTCCGGACACTCCAATACACGGGCACCTCAAGACACAACCCTTATCACTACTACTGTACACCCTCCCTCATGCACATCTAAACTCACATCACAACCCCAAAAGCTGATACTAATGTGTATCAGTCACACCTTCACTTGTTGATACTAACTGTTACTGCTCTCACTTATCTGAGCATCCCTCTACTCATGAGTCACACATCCAATACACGGGCACCTCAAGACACAACCCTTATCACTACTACTCTACACCCTCCCTCATGCACATCTAAACTCACATCACAACCCCAAAGCTGGTACTAATGTGTATCAGTCACACTTTCACTTGTTGATACTAACTGTTACTGCTCTCACTTATATGAACATCCCAAGTCACACAACCATTCTTACTAGCACACCTAGAACACCAACACACTATTGCAACTGATTACCCCCACCTGGAAACACAGTCACACCTATATCCAGTACCTACAGTTCTAACACCCACCGAAAATAGTAGTGCACATACACATCTAATTGATACCTCCCATACAAGACACACACTATGAATATACACACTCTTAACACAGACTACCCATCCCCCTTCCTAACACACACCACTAACACACAACACACACACAGCACATCCCCAGATACTTAGGTACCCACCTTACTATCATCTTCTCCTCAACAAATATCATATATATATATATATATATATATATATACAAGTATACCCATTTATATATAGCACTCAATAAAGGCTCACACTCACACTAATGCAATAAGTCAAACACTTGGTGTGCAACACCAAGATACTCACTATATACTCATGATACTCTCACCAACACCCCCACTACCATCATGATACACCCTCAAAACTAATAAGAAACACCTCTAAAATAGTTAATATAATATAAATAACATAAATAAAAGCTATTTAAATACAATAAATGAAATTTGGCATGCAAAAGCCCACGACACATGTAAATGCCCCTCCTACGCCATCGTATCACGACGTATCGCGATACGCACTTCCCGTATTCAATTGTGGACACGTACACCCTTCCGAATCATGAATCTCATTCTAAAATCACTAAAGAAACATTCCATCAAACACCTAATGGCCCAAACTCGATTTTTTTTCAATTTGGCTACAAAAGTCAATGTGACTATCACAATAGGCCTCCTAAGAACCTAGTTTTTCTTCCTATGTGTAGTCCTTAGCCATGGTTCCTATTGGTCTAATACATCAATTAGAATAGAAATTGATAGAAAAATAGAAGTTTTACCTATTAGAAGATGAATTTCTAATTTATCACCACCAAATGGACACAAATGAAGGTTGGACACAATCCCTAGCCAAATGCTTCCCTCCAAAACTTCCTCTAGCAATGTCAAGCTCCTTAATCTCCTTTGAAATGAAATGGGATGAGATTTGAGGGTGGGTGGATTAGGGTTTGCTCTCAAATTTGAAGAAAATTGGGGATGACCCAATTAGGGAAGAGAGGGAGGCTATTAATGAACTAAAGGGTTTATATAATAAACTCCCAATAGGGCCGACCACTTCTCTTAGGGTTAGGGTTAGGTTTAGTTGATAGCTAAAAGACTGAAAAGTCCCTCTCCAATCTCTCATGAATATGATCCACTAATTCTTTAGGAAATAATATTCTATTCTTGAGTCTAAATAGGTTTGATAGACTTAATCTAGTCATGACTAATTAATGACTCAAGTCAAATAGTCTAAACTCAATAACTAACTCATTCTCCTAAACTAATGAGTCAAATCATGACTAACTATTTAATTGAATCAATGGGTCAAGTCAAGTCTAATTGGGTCCACTTGGCCTCACTAGCACTAAGTCATACTAATGGGCTAACACACTAACCACTAACTATATTAACAATATAAAATATATATATTATTATTAACAATACCAATAATAAGAAATGAAAAAAATACTCCTCTCCGGAAAACTGATGGTTACAAAAATAAAAAACTTATCGAGCTCGAGCTCGATTAATTCTAATCAAGATAAGCTCAAGCTTATAAAATCTTGGCTCGACTTGGCTCGTTTGCACCCCTAGGAAGGGTGGACATACACCTTAGTTTTAGTGGGTGAACAAAAATAAACTCTTCCTTTATATCACAACGAATAAAAAATAATCTATACTACTATATTATGGAAATTTTTATGTTTTATCGTGAAACTTTTTTTTCTTTCAAATATATATCCTTGCATATATTTACTAATTAAAATATTCATTCAAGTTAATAGGGATAGCAATTACAAGAGTTGTATTTTAGTTTTCCTAAATAGTCTTGCATGCATGTATAAAATATATTAATAATTTTAGAATAATTAAGATATTGTCTTTTAGTCTTCCTAAATAGTCTTAATATACCTTCAAAAAAAAATATAGTCTTAATAAATATTAGAATAATTTAAATAACTTTTTAGTCTTTCTAATAGTTATCTATAAAATACGTATTTTAATAATAATCTATAAAATATGCTCAAAACACTTACATATATACTTTGGTGTTCGTATCCTTCTATATTAACTGATTAA
Organism: Iris macrosiphon; assembly: GCA_036927795.1. Classification (NCBI taxonomy): domain Eukaryota; kingdom Viridiplantae; phylum Streptophyta; class Magnoliopsida; order Asparagales; family Iridaceae; genus Iris; species Iris macrosiphon. The sequence goes on along the minus strand of JAYESA010000013.1, from coordinate 35,936,832 downwards.
AAACTAGGTATGGCAACGGGGTGGGTTGGGGACGGGGACCATACCCCCCATCCCCGTCCCCGAGTAGTAGTCGAATCTCCATCTTTGTTCCCGTTCCCGTTCGGGTTTAATTTTTTATCTCCATCCCCGTTAAACAATGCACTCCTCGTTCCCATCCTCGCCCTCGCCCCCACCCCGTCCCGTTAACACTTTGTTCGTGTTTTTTCATTCACGTTCCATGCCATGTTAACAATTTTTTTCTATACATTATAAGCTTTAAAAACAGTTAAGTTTGGAGATAGAGGAACCAAGCACGAGGTGACTGTTTCAGTCCATATAATGCTTTCTTCAATCGACATACGAGTTTTTTATTTCCTGCTACAACATATCCCGGTGGTTGATCCATATAAACCTCCTCCTGTAAGTCACCATGCAAGAAAGCATTCTTTATGTCCAGTTGATATATAGACCATTGGTGATTAACCGCCACAGAAATAAGAATCCGAACTGAATTCAGTCGAGCCACTGGAGAGAAAGTCTTCATATAATCCACGTCATATGTCTGAGTATACCCTTTGGCAACCAACCGTGCCTTGAGGCGCTCAACAGAACCATCAGGGTGATACTTAACAGTGTACAACCATCTACAACCTACTGTTTGCTTTCCAACAGGAAGTGATGTAAGCTCCCAAGTCTGATTTTGATGTAAAGCATACATCTCCTCATCCATTGCACTTTTCCAACCAGAAGATGACATAGCCTGCTTGTAAGTTTTGGGAATAAAAATAGAAGACAATGAAATAGCAAATGCACGAAAAGATGATGAAGCACGGTGTAATAAAACATAGTTAGAAATGGGATGTTTATTCTTTGTGGTACAAAGGCGTTGTCTTTTTCTGAGAGCAATAGGAAGATCATCTGGATCTGTGGTGATGGGAGCAGAAACCTCAGGCACGGAAGATGATTGGTTGAAGGCTGAATTCTGCAGAACCACTGGTCTGTCCTTGGATCTCTGATAAACCTGTAAATGGGGAATGGAGACAGAAATTGATTCAGGAATGACCGGAAGTGGTATGGAAGATATCAAATCTGTTGTAAAAGGAATACAACGGTCTCCTGAAGGAAAGAAAGGGGTAGACTTAAAGAATGTAACATCCGCACTGACATAATATTTGCGTGACTGTGGACTGTAACAACGATAACCTTTTTGAGTACGGGGATAACCTAGAAAGGCACACTTCAGAGATCTAGGAGCCAACTTATCTCGATTTGGTTCCAAGTTATGAATAAAAGCGACACATCCAAACACTCGAGGAGATAAGGAAAAAGGTGCGACATCTGTATGTAATATGGTAAATGGAACTTTGTTATTTAATACAGATGATGGCATGCGATTAATAAGATAACATGCAGTAAGAACGGCATCTGCCCAATACTGTTTAGGAACATGCATATTGAACATGAGAGTTCGAGCCACATCTAAAATGTGTCGATGTTTGCGTTCGGCTATACCATTTTGTTGAGAGGTGTGGACACAACTGGTTTGATGAATCATACCACAATCAACACAGAAACTGTTCACAGAAGATTGAGTATACTCCAAAGCATTATCAGAACGCAGAATTTTGATACGTTTATCAAACTGAACATAGACTTCATTATAAAAGGCAGATAACACATTTGGAAATTCAGATCTTTCTTTCATTAAATAACACCAAGTCATTCTGGAATAATCATCAATAAAAATAACAAAATACTGAAATCCTTTTGGACTTTTGACTCTAGACGGACCCCAAATATCAGAATGAACAAGATCAAAAGACTCTAATTGACGACTCTCACTACGACGAGAAAAGGAACTACGGTGATGCTTGCCTAACTGACAAGCCTCACATTCAAGACTAGAAATATGACTCAAATTAGGAACAACTTGACGCAACTTAGCCAAAGACGGATGTCCCAAACGATAATGCCACTGCAACGGAGAAGTAGAAACAGAAGTGAAGGCATTTCCAGGTAGATTCAAGTAGTACAGTCCATCTTTTTCATGCCCTGAACCAATCATCTTCTTCGTCCTGAGGTCCTGAAAAACACACGAATTGGGAGAAAATGTCACAGAACATTGAAGAGATTTGGTTAACTGGCTCACAGATAACAAATTAAATAGAAAATTAGGCACATATAATGAATCAAATAATGATAGTGATTGAGTAGGGTGAATGACACATTTCCCAAGCACAGGACGAGTAGACCCATCAGCCAAGATAATATTATGTTTCATGGAACTACGATTATGAAAGATAGATGTTATACCAGACATGTGAGAGCTTGCTCCTGAGTCGATGACCCAAGAGGTGGATGGTGACTGGGTTGCCACAAAAGCAGGATTACCTATATGTGCCATGGTTGCAGTAGGTTGGGAGGTGGTACTAGCAAGCGCATTCAACTTCTGGAGGATCTGTTGAAATGGAGATGAGGTATCAGACGTTGAAGTCTGATTGAAACCCGAATTATCATCTCTGGGAGCAGAAGTGGTGACCTGGGACTACATATTTTCATCATGCACTTGATGTGCATATTCTGGTTTGCCCTACTTGTCCCAACAATAGTCTTCTACATGACCGAGTATTCCACAATAGTTACACTTCCGTGGTTGACCATGGCCACCACCACCACCGCGGCCACCACCACGACCATTGTCTCTACCACCACAGCCTCCTCCTCGACCAAAACTACGACCACCATCTCTACCGCAACGTTCAATACCACGTCCACCACCACGACCAACAACACTAGAAACTAGGACAGAAGAGTCAGTACTCGGCACCACAAAACTCTGTCCCAGAAAGGAACAATTGAGACGGGAGAAAGTATCTGCCACCGTAGGTAACTGCTCTCCAGCAAAGATTTGAGCTTTATAAGGTTCTAGCGCAGAATCCAAGCCGGCTAGGATAAGTGAAACATGAAACTCTTTCTTCTGTCTCCGAACTTCCTTCAAATCAGTAGTAACATGATGATATTGAAGCAGTTCCTCCTACAAAGCCTTCTTTGAAGCCAGATATTCAATGGCTTTCCATTTTGCTTTGTATTGAACAATAACTCGTACAACTCATAGATACGGGCAACGTTTCGCTTCTGCGAATATGATTCTTTCAGAGATGCCCAAATCTGTTTGCTTAATTCACACCACTGAACATTAGCAGCGATATGTGGTTCCATACTATGCCACAACTACGACATAACGTATGCATCTGCACTCATCCAATCTTCATACTCAGCGGACGTTTCAGGCAGGGGTTCTTCCGTCAAAAACTTCAACTTCTTCTTCGCCCTTAACACCACTTTGATAGACTTGGACCAGGCAAGGTAGTTCGCACCATTGAGTTTCACCAATGTAATCGACTTTCCCAATTCATCATTATGAATAACAGTAAAAGGAGAACCACCTCCGCTACCACCACCACTATTAACCTCGCTAGAAGATTCGGTCCCCACCATACTTGCAGATGCAACAGAAAGACGAGGTCTTTGAAATCCTAGATCTCACAACGAACCTCAACCGACGACGAATAACCAACGGAGATCTGTAGAAACCCTAGATCTCATAAACGAACCACGAACGACCACGAACAACGAACGACGAACTGCAAATCATGAAAAGTAGACAAAAAATAGCCGAAAAGTTCGATCGGCCCTGTCGTGGATGTGATGTACAGTACTTACAAATATATGCTCTGATACCAAGTTAAGTTTGGAGATAGAGGAGAAGGAAAAGTAGAAGAAGAGATAATATGAGAAAGGAGATTGCAAGAGCCTTAGGTCCTACGTTGCATCTCATGTCTATTTATATTGATATGCAATACACCCACAATTACTATTATACCCTCATATGATAAATAACAAAATAAAATAACTCTAACAAAAACTATTTTTATTCAAAAAATTATATACAAGACATGTTAATAAATTTTGGTTTCCATAAAATAGATATACTACTAGATAGAGAAAATGATACAATACAACAAAACGAGAATATTAACTTAACAAAAAAATATACAAGTAATAAATAGAAGTCTACAATACAAAACAACAAAGAGCGAATATTAATACCACAAAACATATTACAAATAGAGGTATACATTTTCATATAAAAAAATATGAGTATAAGTAATCGGGGTCGGAGATTTACCGGGACGGGGAGTACTATACCCATACCCGGCCCTGAAACCAACCGGAGAATTATTTTAATCCCCATCTCTTCCCCCGTCCCCGTTTTTAAATTCCCAAACCCGCCCCCCGCCGGAAAAAAAAAATCGGATCCCCGTCAAGTTCGAAGAAAATTGCCATCCCTATTAAAAACCATGTCTTGGACATATTTTACATTAAGACATTGTTTGGTTCACGGATTTAAGGAACTAGGAAAAGAAGGTTATTCTTTTTCTTTGTTTGGTTCCACAAACTTGGAAAGTATTTTCTTTACAGTAGAAAATATAAGGGAATATGGGTCCTCACAAAACCCATGGGATTGATTTTTCCTTCTTCTCCTTTTCCAACACTTATTACAAAAGATTATGACAAACATAAACCTGTGTTATTGCCTATTTGACCAATTAATCTTTTCGGGTTCTGGGTCTTTTTTTACTTGGTGTACTTTTGGATTATCTTGATGTTATTTTTATTTTAAAATACAAGAATATTATTGGAATATTGAAATAATTTTTTCTTTTCTTTCCTGTACTGGAAGTAAAATCAAATGATATTTCTTAAATGTTTTCAAACACAGGAAAGAAAATCTAACAGTCCATAGAAAATACAATGGAATTGATTTCCCTCTTCCATGAACCAAAACGAGGCCTAAGATGGTGATGATTATTTTGCAATAAATCTTCAATAATTTTTATACAGAACAGGAATAAAAACTTTTCTCTTAAGGAGCAACAATAGTAAGGGTTTAATCTTGATATCTAATAATTTAAGAATTTGGATACGTACACCGTCATTTCTCCAAAAATTAATTGGCCTTCGTAGTCACATTGACCCAAACTTTTCTCTTAAGGAGCAACAATATTGAAGTTCTCTAGGACTCTTAGATGCAAAGCCATATATACTTCTAAGAAAACACTTAATCCTCTTCTGAAGAGAACTAGAAACCAATTTTGCTCTAGTCCCTTTTACCAAATAATAGAGAAAAACATTGATACCATCATCGTGGTATCAAACTTTAGATACAGAAGATCTAACCTTCTGTGTCTCCTTCTTTATTATTATTTTATTAGTCTCTATTTTCTTATTAGTTTTATTACATACGCTTAGCGAGTCCAATTGTCTTGTAAAGTATTTGAAATCAGTTCATCTTATGAGTACTAGTATATATGCAAGTGTGTTGCACGTATTTCATAAATTAGTATTAGAAATACTAAAATATGGCTAATGTAATTATTCTAATTTTTATTATGACTGTTTAGGAAGACTAAAAGACATCTACCTCAATTATTTTAAATTTATTATTATATTAATATTATTATATATATTATTGTATGGGTAAACGAGATATGAATTATAGTGTTCATATTCCTACATGAGTTATGCTCATGTGGACTAATAGGAATAGAGTGTACTAGTGCACATAGGTACACATGGGATATAAGAGTATTTCTATTGGTCCACATGTGCATGACTCATGTAAGAATATGAGCACTATGGCTCATATTCCTTTTATTTTTATTGTATATATGAATGCAAGAGAGACTATTTAGGAAGACCAAAAGACAATTCCATAATTACCTACTTGTCCCTATTAACTTTAACGGATCATTTTAATTTTAATTAGTAAACATATGCAAGTGTATTTTTGGAATAAAAACTTTCGTAGTGAAATCTAACTTTTCCTATTATATCGTAGTATTAGTATAGATTGTGGAATTAACACTAGATATTAGATCCTTTGAATAGAGTTTATATACACTTGGATTGGTTATTAAGCTTGGGGACAAGAAATCTTCTGAGAATGCCACATTCAAATTCTTCATAATAATTTTCTGAACCTTTACTGATTTTAGGTGTACCATGGCAACCTGGAGAAGAGGCTGGGGATAACAGCAGGGATCTGCATACTGATACAGCACGTGCCAGAGCGCAACGGGGACCGTTACGAGGCCATATACAGCTTCTACTTCGGAGACTACGGCCACATATCCGTGCAGGGGCCGTATCTGACGTACGAGGACACCTACCTCGCGGTGACTGGTGGCTCTGGCGTATTTGAAGGCGTCTACGGCCAGGTCAAGCTGCAGCAGCTCATCTTCCCCTTCAAGCTCTTCTACACCTTTGAGCTCAAGGGGATCAAAGATCTCCCTCACGAGCTTCTTGGCACTCCCGTCCCTCCTACGCCAGCGGTAGAGCCCACCCCTGCCGCGAAGGCGGCTGAGCCCCATGCGGCCCTCAAAAACTACACAAATTGATATATGGATGCTCGATATCGGTGACTGACTGGTGAATCAAAGAGTGGGGGGCTCCGGTGACCTGATTTGCGAGGCTAGTTAGTCTGTTAGTGTTCAATGATCATTTCAGCAGCTGGAAGCTTTGCTCTTCTCCTTTTTAAGTTTACGTGGAAATGCATATTGCATGATGTGTTTGGTTAGGCTTTGCTATCGAAAAATAATTGAGCAGTGTGACTTCTCAAGTTATACGTTTCTAATAATATTTGGCTTCTTATATAGTTAATTATCATGTTGAGAGTTCATGTGTCAACTATCTTGGCACCAAACAGTTATTTCGAATGAGTTCTTGTACTCTGTACTCTGTTTCTAATCTGTACAGCTCGAAACATAGTATAGTACAATATAACAATCATCCTCGAAATCTATTTCTACCAAGTTCATGGACTGGCCATGTCATTCGGTGAAAGATGAAAATGTGCAACCTTCTTGTCTGTGCATTGTACTAAATAACAGGTTGACGATACTGACACAAAAATTTCTCAGATGGAACACACTTTCGGTTTGGTCGAACATCAATATGCTAAGCATTTTGATTTGTTGCGACAACACCTCAGCGATGGGCAGGGGCTGAACCAGGACTACTACCGAGGGAGGGAAGGCAACTCTCATAGAGCATAGGAGACGGTATATTGCGGTGAGTGTTAAGAATAATTAAATTTAAAATTAGATATTAATTTAATTTAGGATTAGATTCTCTCTCCTATAAAGATAAATATTTATTTTTCAACTCCTATTAGTACGTTCTCTCTCTATATATTCGTAGTTGTATGACATTTTATATATCGTCATTTAATAAAATCAATATTGTTGATTTATTTCATGGTATCAGAACTTAGATTTTTTTTTAATCATAGAGTTTTGCATCGTCTCTCGTCGGTGTCCGTGTCGGTGTCGGTGTCGGCGTTTACCGTTCAGTCATCTACTTTGTCATCTTCGCGCTGACGACACCCAACAAGGCAGCCGCTGGTCGAACGAACTGCTCCAGAGTTCGTGGAAAGTAGAGAGCTCTCTTTCCATCACAGCATTTAGTTCAATTCATAGGCTTTCTAATTCTTTTGTTCAACGACCACTGGATTATCCACAAGTTCGTACAAGGAAATTAATTCGATGACCATCTTTTGAAAACTTGAAGACTCAACTCAATGGCACTTTCTTAAATCCTCCTCATTGGAGTGCTGCTTCAAAATCATTGAGGACTTCTCAATCTCTCACATGGTTCAAAATCACTACGGAACCCAACAAGGCAGAAGATCCATTATGATTGGAAATTTGAACAAAATTACTTCTTAAAAAAAAATTCTAAAAAATCTGAAAAAAATCAAAAAAGAAAAAGAAAAAAAGATGCGTCCACTATGTACATATTGCAAGAAGCATGATCATTATGCTAGCACTTGCTATGCTCGTCAAGGGACATCGGCAGATATTCAGCACCGCTTTACTCAGTTAGAGCTTCAGGTCCAACTCCGGCTCCAGCACCAACCTGTCTTTGCTAGCTCCTCTGCATCTGCTTCTACTGGTACGTCTACTTCTTGTATATTAGACTCCGGTACTTATCATCATATGATTTCTGACCTTAGTCTCTTATCTAGTATTACAACTTAACCATCTCACTTTTCCTATTTACACACAACTGATGGTTCTCAGTTGGTCATCACTCAATCTAATTCCATTATTTCCGACACTTCGAGGCTTCCTTTTGTCTTACATGTTTTTCATCTTACTTTGCAACTCATATCAATAAGTAGCCTTTGTGAGAATGGATTTATTGTTTCTTTTGATTCCTTCACATGTTCTGTGAAGGATCCTCGTACAGGCTAGACCAATGTTACCAAGATCGTTGGTCGCTTTGGTACGTGGTACGGATACGGGTACGCGATACGGTACCTCAGCCGGTACGCGGTGCAGTGGGGGTAGGCTTATTCAGTACGCTATTTTGGGTCGCTATCATTTTTATCTGGGTCGTCTTTTGTACCATATACAATTATATATAAGTATACATCAAATATTATAAGTTCATAACCAAAGCCATCAAAATCCAAGTGAAGGAAAGCATAGACAATATTCTTGTAACTAAACTAAATATCATAAGTCACTACTAAAAATTGCGGGATTAGCGACGTTTTTAGCGACGTTAAGTTAAAACGTCGCTAATATTAAAGATATCAGCGACTCAAAATATAAACGTCGCTATGCGTCGCTGTTTGACGACGTTTAGCGACTATAATTCATTTTTTAAAAGAATAGTCGCTATAAGTTATCTAAGGTCGCTAAACGTCGCTATAAGCTATCTAAGGTCGCTAAACGTCGCTAAAATTTGTAATTTAGCGACGTTTAGCGACGTTTATATTTTTAATATTTAGCGACGTGTTTAGCGACGTCTGTGACGTTGCAAAATATTCTGTTAGCGACATTTTTGTTTGACGTCGCTAAACGTTGCTAAAATTTCGTTAATTAGGGATCCGTTTCGATTCCCCCCATTTGTCGAATTTTTCAAAAATTCTCAAACCCGCGACGTTCCCCCCCCCTCCGGCGACCGGCGTCCTCCACAGCGCCCTACTCCGGCATCCCCCTCCTCCTCCTCTAGGTAAACCCTAACTCTCTCTCTCTCTCATAGGACACGGCATGACACAGACACAGACACGACACACACACACGTGACAGACACTGACACAGATACGACACACACACACACACGCGACACTAACCCTAACCCAAAACTGACACGACCTGGAATCAGGACCTGGGGTTAGGGTTTTTGACCTGGGTTAGGGTTTTTGACCCGGGGTTAGGGTTAGGGTTTTTGACCTGGGGTTAGGGTTAGGATTTTTGACCTGGGGTTAGGGTTTTTGACCCGGGGTTAGGGTTAGGGTTTTTGACCTGGGGTTAGGGTTTTTGACCTGGGGTTAGGGTTAGGGTTTTTGACCTGGGGTTAGGATTTTTGACCTGGGATCTTGGTTCTTCCAGTGCTACAAAAGGAAGCTGCTGTTGCTGCAACGTAATGTTGCTTGTTGTTGCTGCAATGCTGTACTGCTTGCTGTGTGCTCGAAGGGCCTTGCTGCATTGCTGCTGGTGTAGCTCGGTTAGTTGCTGAATGTTGCTGCCACTGAAATGCTGTTTCAGCGCTGAAATGCTGATACATATGGCTGCACTGCTTTGGCCTTGCTGCAGTATATTTCTGCACTGAAGAGGCAACTGATGCACTGCCCGAGCCTACTCTGCTTGCTGCTCCTCTGTTGTGCTTGTTGTTTCCTGTGCACTGTACTGCATGCAGTGTCCGACCCTCTCTCCACACACACACACACACACACACACACACACACACACACAAGCACATATAACTACTCCTATATATATCTATATACATATATATGTAACCACTTAGAGACACAACTATATATATATATATATATATATATATATATATACATAACACATGAGCAATACAAGTAGATACATAGATATCTATATCTATATACATATACATATAGCTAGCTGCTAGCACAGAGCTGGCACACTGATTCCTCACTGCTGCACTGTGAACTGCTCTCCCTAGTGACCCGAGCTCACTTAATCACTCAAACAACTATATGCACACACACACATACATAAGGCATTGTGTATCAAGTTAGAGCAGTTCTTACCTTCCTCCAGAGAATCACACTGTATTTAACGATTTATAGGACATATACTGTCATTTTTGTAGAAGTATCTAGAAATGGATATGAATTACTATCTGCGTTATCGTTCGTGGATGTACAACCGTCATCCTGATGACATGTGTGGTGTTGTCACCCCCACTTTTTGGATTAGGGGTATTTTCGTCTTTTCGTAATTAATGTGTAAATGAATTGCACGATAGTAACTTATATCTAAATAATTGTGATATTGTCTGATTGTTGTAATTTATCGTAGCTTCGATAATTAGGACGCTACGCTAGCCCTTGTCTTCCAACAAGTTTCACACCGTTGTCCTAGATACGCCAGACCGTTAATTGATGCTTGTGTCCCACGTAAATCCAACCTTGGTACTTCTGTTAATTTTAGAACCCCTCCTTGCCTTTAATTTTAAATAATAATAAACCTAATTCATGCAATTTCCAATTATTGGCACTATTATGTAAAAGCGCATTAAGTATACACCCGTCTGACACGACACGCGAGATAAACCCATTTTTTTCCCTTCATTATATTTTTCCACAAATTTGGGAATGTGTAATTTAACAGCAAACCCTTGGAACCATAGGCCTCCAAATCCTTAGACCAATACAATTTCCGCGATCTCATTAACCCATCCGGGCCCTAACCCATGGGAATATTCCCATAGCAAGCCAAGACCTTCCCTAGTGTTGACCAAAGTCAACATATTCTAGGTCAAACTTAACATCCCATGCATATATATATATACATTCCCTTCTTTTCTTATTTCTCTTAACCCTAGATAACTTCCAGCCGACAATTCCCTCCCCCGACTTACTGTTCCTCGCCGAACAACCCACCGGACCCATCGAGACATCCCGCCTGCCTCTCCCCCCGAGTACACACCACTTCACCACCGAGCGCCGGACCCGCTGCCCCTGAGCGCCGGACGACGCTGCACAGAGCCGAGCGCCGGACCCGCTGCCCCTGAGTGCCGGACAATGCTGCACAGAGCCGAGCGCCGGACCTGCCGACCCTGAGCGCCTGCACGCTGCCGACCGAGAGCCCGCCTGCACGCTGCCGACCGACTGCACGACGGACGATCACTGACCTCGCTGTGCCGACCGGAGCAGCCTTCGACTCGACGATGCCGCGACACGTACGTCGCGTACCCGACCGGAGAAGCCGGAGTTCGACGACAGACCGTGCACTCGACCAGTCTCCACCTGTTCGTAACCATCGCCTCGTCGTCATCATCGTCGCCGTCTCGTTTCCGCGCGCAGGTTCGAGTTCCTTCTTGCTTATACGTGTACGCATACATATAGTACCCCTTGGAGGCCTTCGCACTTGCTATGATGATACTGGTATATAGATATATAAACTCGATGCGTACGTAAGTACGTATGGGTATTTGGTATACGTACATGGTTACTATGTGTACATTGGTATATATGTATAACCATAGCGTATGCGAACCTAATTGGTATATACGTAGGGTACATGCATTAGAATAGGATTAAATGTGATGGTATATATATATTGTATATATATCTCCCTAATACCTGTTTAATATAGATACAAGGCATAAATTCTATTTAAATTATATGTATATACATATATCTACTATAATTATAACCCATAGAAATTTATGTATATGTTGAGATCATTATGTTGATTGTAACCATGGACACCCCGTAGGTACATCGACCTGTGACCCCTAGCGTAGCCTGTTGAGATCATTATGTTGATTGTGTGCTAGAGTAATGTCTGATAAAGTACTGCACTATGTGATATGTCTATAGGATTGTGGGATCACGCAGACGATACCTCAGAACCCGGACAGTGGTATTGCCAGCTAAGCACCACAGGCGAGTACATTCTCTGACAGTTTTCATTATGTTGATTATCTCTAGAACTCTTGTTGTATAGCGTACATGACTCTGACACTATTGTTTACACGAGTTGGCATCATTGAGACCTGTCACGAGGAGTCGTGATTGGAATCCATCGTGCTAGATGGGGAAATGGGGAAATATTAGTAGCTTATGTGATCATACCCAACTTTACATGCATCATTAGGTCACCCACACCTCACGCCGGTGCAGCCTTACCCTTACATGCCTCATCGCTGTTACATATGGTTAGCCTGACTTGTTGGGGATGATCGCTAATCAATGTAATGAGTCATATAGTCCCAAGCCGATCACATGATATATTGATGTTTCACACACTTAGTTAGATAATTCTTGACATATATCTGGTAGATTGATCTTGCATTTCCATATATTTAGTTATTGATCTTATACACACTTACATACCAGTTCCTTGTTCTTGCGTGTACTTGTAGTTCTATTCTTTGCTAGATGCATATTGATGATGATGTTCCAGTATTTCTTATTCCAGTATTTCTTTTATTCCAGTATCTTTTATTGTCAGTTATTCATATCTGTCTTGTATTTCTTTACACTGTGTTACAGTTTTTATCAATATATGTGGAACTGCTGTTAGAGGTGTATTTCGTTCCAATCCTGACTGAATATTTTTTCCAGAGAATCTTGAGGATTTCTGCACTACGCACTACGGACCAGGTATAGACGCTGACTACGCACCAGAGATCCTAGAGGAGACTACGCCTCTATATGATACATTACCCACAACTATATAAATAGTATTTATTATACTTCGAGACTTATGGAGGTTATTTCAGTTTATGTTTAGACTCAAGTTAAGTTTAATTGGAGACTTGTGTTGGACAGCTAGACTGAGAGTTATCTTTGTGTTTGAGACATGGTGTTTAACTATGTCATTTCCTTTTTATCTTTTTATCATGCCTTATAGTTGTTGTGATTGAGATTATTGTGAGATGTATATTGACCTCCTTATGGAGATGGATATCATTGACATGTGTTAGTTATATAGTATTACTGTGACCTAGACAGCGTTCTACCGCCGATGCTGCGGCATAGGCTGGACGTACCCACGCTCTCGTGCCCCTATTCCGGGTGCGGGTCGTGACAGGTGTGCAGGATGAATTCATTGAGGGTGTACAGCAGTTCCTGCAGTTCGCCAAGGCGTTCCCTCAGTACATGGACGGTACCAAAATTAAGTGTCCGTGTGTGAGATGTCACAACTTGAAATATCATCCAGAAGTGGAAGTCACATATTATTTGTACTCGAAGGGCTTCACGCCGAATTACTATCAGTGGACCGCGCACGGAGAACTTGTGTCTCTAGCATCGGAGTCGGAGCCATATGTGGAGCCGTATATGGATGTCCACGACCACGCTGCTTATGACGACGGGTGGGTGAACATGATTTTTGATACGGCGGGGCCTAGTTTCAATCCAGACAATCATGATGCAGCTGAGGAGGCACTGAATGCCGATGCTGCAAAGTTTATGGAGTTACTGGAGAATGCAAGGACTCCATTATATCCTGGTTGTGAGGATCATTCACCATTGGAGGTGGTTATAAGATTGTTGAGCATCAAGTCCAATTTTAACATGTCGCAAGAATGCTATAATCGACTTATCGATTTGATTATAGAGATCTTGCCCGATGGTGCAAAGTTGCCTAAAGACTTCTACCGATCTAAGAGGATGGTGAGATCGCTCTGGATGGGATACGAGAAAATCGATGCATGTCGCAATGGGTGCATGTTGTACTACAAAGACGACAAGGATGATGATGCGTGCAGATTCTGTGGTGCTGATCGCTACAAGGCCACTGGTAGAGAAAAGTCTGTCGGTGCAAGAAAGCCTACCGATTCGATGCACTACTTGCCTTTGACGCCGCGGTTGTAGAGGTTGTTTATGGTTAAGGAGACTGCAGAAAATATGAGTTGGCACAGGCGGAAACAGATCGAAGGAGTATTGGATCATCCATCCGATGGAGAAGCATGGAAGCACTTTGATCGAGAGTATCCAGATTTTGCTTCGGATCCGCGTAATGTCAGATTGGGGCTCTCCTCTGACGGTTTTACCCCATTCGGACTTTCGGGCTCCCAGTATTCATGTTGGCCTGTGATCGTCACTCCGTACAATCTACCGCCTTGGATGTGCATGAAGACTCCGTATATGTTCCTAACCGTTATTATCCCGGGTCCGAACAATCCGAAGAGGAACATCGATGTGTATTTACAGCCTTTGATAGATGAGTTGAATCAGCTGTGGGAAGTAGGTGCCAACACGTACGATGTTTCTAGAAAGCAGAATTTTCAAATGAGGGCAGCACTTATGTGGACCATCAACGACTTTCCGGCCTATGGAATATTATCGGGATGGAGCACTCATGGTCGTCTCTCATGTCCATATTGCATGGACCATACTAAGGCTTTCCGTTTGAAACACGGAGGCAAACCGTGCTTCTTCGATTGTCATCGACAATTTCTGCCGAAGGATCATCCGTATCGGAGGAACATGAATGCTTTTCGTGCGGGCGTTGTGGAGAAGGCCAATCCCCCGCCAAAGTAGCCCGGATACACGATATGGGAAGAGGTAAAAGATTTACCAAGTGCTATCGAAGAGCCCGCTAAGGGGTACAAGTGTGACGGATTTGGTCGCACCCATAACTGGACGAAGAGGAGTATATTCTGGGATCTGCCATATTGGAGCACCAATCTGATCAGACATAACCTTGATGTCATGCATATTGAGAAGAATGTGTTTGATAACATAATTAATATTGTAATGGAGGTAAAGGGGAAGACGAAAGACAATCCGAAGGCCAGGTTGGACTTAGAAGAAATATGTAAACGTCCTGCGTTGCATTTGATAGAGGAGGGGAATGGAAAGTTAAAGCAGCCTAAGTCAGTTTTCTCACTGGAGAAAGAGGATAAAGGGAGACTTTGTAGGTTGATTCAGGGTCTAAAGTTTCCAGACGGGTACGTGTCGAACTTGAGAAGATGCGTCGACCTCAAGGAGAACAAACTGGCGGGTATGAAGAGCCACAATTGTCACGTATTCATGGAGAGGTTAATTCCGATTGCATTTTGGGAATTCTTACCGCAGGTCATTTGGGATCCATTGACAGAGCTCAGCATATTCTTCAGAGATCTTTGTTCTACTAAGTTGCTCGTCGATCGTCTAGAAAAGCAAGAGAAGGACATTACGGTAACACTATGTAAGCTCGAAAAGGTGTTTCCTCTTGGATTCTTCGACTCTATGGAGCATTTGCCAATTCAGCTTTCCTATGAGGCACGTGTTGGTGGTCATGTCGGTTATCGGTGGATGTACCCCTTCGAGCGGCATCTGAATCACCTAAATAGAAAGGTGAAAAACAAGGCACGGGTTGAGGGCTCTATTTGTGAAACTTATGTTCTCGAGGAGATTACAAACTTTTGCTCGGCGTATTTCAAACCTCATGTTTCTACTAATAGAACGAGAGCTCCGAGAAACGACGACGGATATCAGGAATCTAATGATGCAATACTCAAAGTATTCAATGCGTCCGAAAAGCCTTCGGGGAAAATGAAGAAGAGATATTTGAATGACGATGAGCTAAGGGCTGCTCAGTTGTATATATTACTCAATTGCGACGAGGATGAAGTGGAGAAGCTAGATGGGTAAGTAATTAATACATCCACGTTTACATCATCTCAATGTAATAGTATAAGCTACTATTATGCTACTAATCAGCAGTTGCTTCATTGTTTTTCAGCATATATAATGATGAGTTAAGGTCGGTTAGACCCTACATAACAGACGAAGAAGTAGAACAAGAAATGAGATGCCATTTTCCTTCTTGGTTGAGCGCATATATAAGGAGCTTGGTAATTACTTTTTATTTCTGCACTTGCAAAATAAATAACTTACTATCGCTACTTTGGTATTTAGGTCGATCGTCTAATAACACCCGAGGCTGAATCTATTAGAACTCTAGCCAAGGGACAAATTACTGCCGTTAAAATATGGCCAAGTTTTTGTGTGAATGGGTTTAGGTTCAAGTCAACAAATGCTCTTATCAGAGACAGCTTTCTGGATCTTGATTCTACGAAAAATAGTTGTTTGTGTATCAAATCTTCGAACTACAAAGACGTCGATCCAGACAATAATTTATTTAGCATCTTACGAGAGATTGTGGAGTTGACATATAATTATGGCACAGAATCTGCTAATATCGTGCTATTCAAGTGTGAATGGTTCGATCCGATTCAAGATCAAGGTTGGAAAATTGACAAGCATGGCCTTGTGGATGTAAACTACAACCGTAGATATCAAGACTATGAACCATTTGTCCTATCAAGTCAGGCTCGGCTCGTGTACTTCACAACTTATCCTAGACGGGGGACAGCGAGGTCGGATTGGTGGGCAGTATGCAAGACTAAAGCTAGAAATACCTTTGACATTGACGAAATAGCTTATCAGGAGGACGAGCTACCTCTTGTAACAAATATTGTAGATGTGGACTCAACTAAAGTTACTCATTACACGAGTAATAATATAGAAGATATAGAATTATCCGAAACGGAAGACGAAGACGAAGTAGATAAAAGTGAAGACGGGGAGGAGGAAGAGGAAGAGGAGGACGAGGAAGGCGAACAAGATGAAAGTGAAGATGATTGAAAATAAAATATTTTGCCTGTAGAATGTACTATTTTGACGAATATATGTATTATATTTTGCACTGTAGAATGTATTACCCATTTAGACTTGTGACACCACTAGTTATTTACTGTACAATTCTATGAATGCTGTGAGATATGCATAACATTTTGACTGTAGAATATAGTATATATATTTGTGTATTTCTTTATTCATCATATGTTGTTATCAGGTATGACAGGACGATGCGGAGGGTTCGGCAGGTCCCGAGGTAGACATAGTGCTCCTCCGGTACTGCCTACTGTTGGTTATGGATCCTCGTCGCCTAATACTCCAGTATATCGATCAGTCACATCTCTGACTGCGATGACGTTACGTGGCATCACTCCTGGGACGAGTAGTTCCAGGCCTTATAGTACTCCCTCGTCCAGCGTTCCTCCTGCTGACGGTACCATGGAGACAGATGAGCATGTGGAGGAGGTCGTGCCGACGTTGTCCCAGCATCAGCTAGATCCTCCATGCGAACCTCCGGAGGAGACGAGGACAAAGATTTGGGCCGACGGTACAAAGTAAGTCAATTAAATGGTTTAGCATCATATATATTGTGTATTTCTTTATTCATCATATATTTACTTTTTCGATCAAAATAATTATCTCTGTATAGATATCGTCCATCGTCGGTTCAGAGACGCCTGGGCCTCTTTCTGAGGAACAACTATGGTGGCCCTTGGATCAACTACTCTGAACCTCCGGAGGAGAGGAAGGCGTTCTGGTTTGCGCACTTCAAGGTAAAAGTATATTTTATAAATCCTCTAATTTATGCATATTATATAACTTATCCGTGATGCTTACTTACTAAATTATTTATTGTAGCAAACATATTTCTATCCTCCGCACCGGGCCGAGTTGATCGAGCGGATGTTTCCTGCAGTTGCCGCCAAGCTTATCCGTGATGCTCTGGATGACCAGAAGGCTCGTGATCGTGCTGGAAAACTGATCCAAGGTTGGATCACGCTTGAGCAGTGGACTGCGATGAGGGCTAGATTCGACGATCTGAGGTACAAGGAAAGGTCTGAGAAGGCCAAGGCGGCTAGGCGAAATGCTGCAAAGTGGTGTGGTGGCTCGATTCCGATGAAGGAACATTTCCGTCGTTTGGTATATTTTTATTTAAGATATATTATTTTAATATAAGTACGATAAAATGGTAGTAGGAAAAATATTTAATTTTAGTACTAAATAATATATTTTTAACAGGTGCAGAGGGGTGAGGATGCAAACATGGTGACCGTCTTCCTGGCCACCCATCGAAAGGACAAAAATCTCATTGATGAGAGGGCATCGGAGAACTATGTAAGTATTACTTTACTTTGTGTTAATTTTAATATAACTTAGGCAATTATCGAGTATCCAAACTTTTCTAGGCCGAGTATCTTAGGCTGCGTGAGCGGACGACTGCTAGTGCACCTACAGCTGGAGAGGCTGGTACTTCCTCGCAGCCCGCTCCAGCTCCGTCGGCGGACGAGCTGTGGGTGACCGCCGCTGGTGGTCTCCAGAGGGGTACGTACTATGGTACGGGATCCTATGGCGCCCTGGTTGCGACGCAGTCATCTAGGGCCTCCCCGACAAGTGCGCATTCCCCACAGCCCTCGCAGTCGTCGGCTGAGTCCAGGAGGCCGTTGACCGTCAGATTGCGTCTCTCCCTGACGAGTTACTGCGAAGGATGGAAGAATAGCCCCGGTCCCAGCCGCAGGCGGATGATGCGATGCTCATCGCACTATTTGATATGCTCGAGCGCAGCATCATGGAGCTCCGGAATTTGACAGCTGATCTTAGAGCCTCGACAGAGCGCAGCATGACGGAGCTGCAGGCATCACAGCTATCCATGGGGGAGAGGCTGACGATGATGCAGGATTCAATGGTTCATAGCAGTACAAGGCTGTTATCTACCATGGATTCTTACAACCAGCGACTCGCAGAGTTGGAGCGGATACGTCCTCCTGGTGCGCCTACATCGACAGAGACTCCACCGACGTCACTGCCTTCTCCATCGACATCGGTGTCGACTTCACGGGAGCAGTATGATCTGTTCTTATCCTTCATGCGCGCCGGTGGTCATCCTCCTGCAGATCCGCAGTAGTCCTAGTTAGGACCATTTTATTATTGATTGTTTGTGTTTTAGACATTAATTTTTGTATTCTTTAGGACGAGGCTTTTAATTTGCTGTATTCTTTGTATTCTTTAGGAGGCTCAGTTGTATGGATATTTGCTGTCTTACGACGATATTTTCTCCTGATTTGGTTTTTAATTTCAATATTTTGTTTTCTTCAAATTTTATTATATTATTCATATTAAATATATGTTAATTTATCGGTGTTGAGTGTTCAACCCAAGGGGGTTGGCGAACCCAGTAAATTCAACGGAGGGTTGCTCCGGGTCTATTTATACAGATTGTGAATTAATAAACTGCAGGAATAATAGTTTGAAAATAATTCAGTATCCATTTTTTTACTGTATTATTAGCAACGTTTTTAGCGACGTCGTCTAACATCGCTAAATACATCACTAAAAACGTCGCTAATGATGTCGCTAAACAAAGTCGATGTCCGTCGTAACTTGCTGACATGGTAGTATTGCCAGGTCATAGTAACGTCACTATTAACGTTGCTACTTACGTCGCTAATTTGCGACAATAATACACGCCGCTAATTTAGCGACGTTGCGTCGCTAAACGTCGCTAATCTAGCGACGCATTTACGTCGCTAAAAAATGTCGGTATAGCGACGTTTGGCGACTTTTTTCCTGTCAGCGACTAGCTTAAAGACGACTTCAGTAAAACATCACTAATTACGTCGCTAAAATTATTTAGCGACGTTTATTGATCATTTAGCGATATTTTTTTACGTCGTTAATTTATCTTTTTCTGGTAGTGAAAGTAACCGAAACGATTTAATCAAGACCTGCATGGGCCACCACAAAAACCTGTCACACCCCAGTCCCAAAATACGTAGGACTAAGAATACGTAACATGCCAGCTACGCATTCGACCAAACTCTGGTCCAACTCGAATACATATAACCTGTATTATAATGGTCACTATCTAAATAATAAAGTAAATATAAATATCTATGCCTCAATCCACAATGAACAGAATACACAAGAATGAGCTACATGTGCTAAACTCGGTCGCCCAGTAACGCACAAACTCGAATAGACTCGAGAAAGAAATATGAGTCTATAAAACTAGGCTACATCAGCAGATGAATAAACAATATGAATAAATAACCATAACTCCGGTAGAAATGATATAAGTACCTGGTACCAATGCCTGCAAGACAAGCAACTCCATCAGCTACTCCAAAGGCTCCATAACTGTCTAAGCTGCAAAAATTGGCAGGGGACCAGGTCCTTAGAGGGACATAACAAGGTACAAGAAGCAGCATGCCAAAAGTAAAAATAGTATAATGCCACATACTCAAGGGTAAACTACTGTAACCATCTAAGTGATATGCACGTGAGAGCATCACTCGTACTCAGGCTGAAACCACTACATGCTCTGTGTCGGGGAGCCTATAGCAGCAAGTAGTATCACGACTCCAGTATATGTGCTAAAGCACCTCCAGTAGTATCACGATTCCAGTATATGTGCCAAAGCACCTCCAGTAGTATAGTATATATATCAATAATCAGCCTGTAGTATGGTGTGTCTTTCCCCACCCAATGTAACCTCACGTCTCATGTCCACAATGTCTCGTGTGCATAACACGCAAGATCATGACCTCTAGCTAGTACAACGAGTCATAATAATATCCATATAATATACAAGTCTCATGTCACGAATCCTGTAAGCCTATACAGAATCACCATGAATAACTCAAGAAAGATTCTGTCACATAAAATAGTGTCAAGTGTCCTAGGGTATGGCGTACTTGGTAAAGCAAGCACGTAAAAATAGGATCGTGGAATCAACTCTCTAAATGAAGTTACTCGACTCCGCGTACGGCGTCGACACCCGAATCTTGTTAGGACGCTAAGCAACGTCTTACGGTCCTAGGGTAAACATACACATCAACCATATCAAATAACTATAATAACTAAATAAGATAATAAAGGCAAGGAACTGTGATACATCATGGCAAGGTACACTTGTCTGGGTTCTGAACTCCGTCAACTGCTCCTGGGAAAGAGGAATCTGTACGTACACCTTCGGATGCTGAAACAAACATCACCAATATTCTCAGAATACTAGAAATATCTAGGATTGACTACCCATAAGTCCAATTTGGACACATGGGCAAAATTGACAGTTTTGGGGTCAAAATGGGATCCACATGTGGCCCACTTCGTACCAAAAAATATGTCAAAGATAAAGTTCTCCAAATTTATTAAACTTAGTGTCTATGAGTCCATAACGATGATATAAACCCTATAGAACGTCCATAACTGAATTTCGATGAGCCGATCACAAAATTGTCCGTTATGTGGAACCGTGGGGCCCACAAAATAATGTTTCGTCAACATTATCAGAATCGAACCAAACTTGGTTCACAGGACCAGCATAATGCTGCGAATCCAATGGCATAAGTTTCATTACGAAACGACAAGCACACACGAAGTTATGGCCAGTGTCAGAACATGCCGATACGGTATTTTTTGGCGGATATGCGTTAATTCCGGTGTGCACGCACATCCAAATCAAGTTTCAGAAAAGTCCACATGTCCTCGTTGACGATACACGCCTTTCGGTACAACTCGCACACGACGAAGTTGCCTCGTTTGGCGGGACGCACCCCGTATCACAAGATTTTGGGTGTTTTAAAAATAAGTTTTTGGTCGTTTTGGAACAAGAATAATTTTACCATTAAAGCAAACTAATAAAAACCAAAAGAACAGTAAAAATCTTGGTTATATTGTGAAGAAGTACTTTCAATTATATTTTGAAAATAATTAACGAGTTGGTAGAAAATTGGACATGAACAGGGGTACTTGGACTGAATTTTTGAACTGTTTTCAAACAGTTTTTCGGCCAACTTCCGGTCGAGTTTTTGATCAAACCGGGGTACCTAAATTCGTTCCACTTGAAGAAAATCCTAGAGGGTTAGGTTGTGAACATACCAGTGAAGAAGGGACGCAAATCGGTCGAGCGAGGAGGGCGAAGGCTGCGCGCGAAGGAGGGGCCGCATGGCTGTGCGTGTGCGCGCGGGGGGCGGACGCGGCGCTGCGGCGCGGCGGCGGTCTACGTAGCTGCTAGCGGTCGCCGGGGTGAAGGCGTGGGTAATGGTAGAGGTAGTGTAGGCATGGGATTAGGGTTAGGGTTTTATGCATGTATATATATAAGTGTATGTATATATATAAGGATGAGTTGGGGGGGTTTCATGTACGCGCGGGGGGGGGGGGGGGGGTGGAGTGCTTAGAGTTTAGGATATTATTAAATGGATTTGGGTTTGGGTTTGACCAGTGTTTGGGTTAATGGGTTTAGGTTTAATTCTTTTATTCTTTATATATATATATATATATATATATATATATATATATATATATATATATATATATATATATATATATATGTGTGTGTGTGTGTGTGTGTGTGTGTGTGTGTGTGTGTGTGTGTGTGTGTGTGTGTGTATGGCCATTAAAAATAGTTTATACAATACACTATTAATAGTTGTACACCCAAAAATATATTTTTTTGCAAAATATTAATAATTAATTAAATACACATAATTATAAATTCATGAATATTATATATTATAATTAGCTAAAAATAAATAAAAAATTTTCCTTAATCACAAAAATTTCATAATACCAAAAAAATATTAAATTCTAAAAATCAGGGTGCTTACAATCTACCCAACTTATAAAAATTTTGTCCTCGAAATTAAAAATAAATATAGTAGAAAAGATTTTAGTTAAGAAGGTTGCACTAAAGATGGGGACGCAGTTACCAAATGGAGTCCTACTTTGACGTCGCATTCTAAGAATAAGGGTACGCTTACTCAAGGCTCTACCCAACTTATAAGAATGAAGTTGGCCGCAGGAACTATATTCACGATCATATTTCTAAGGATTTTTAGAAAGTCTAACTTCAAGGAGGGATTCGAGATGGTAAGGATTTTGTGACCGTTGTCACAGCCTATTAAAGAAAATATATGTACTATCATGGCGTTAATGAGTCAATAACTCTATAAAGAAAGTTCTACCAGTTCTCATTGCTTCTAATTAGGTCATGAGTCTATAAGACAATAGAAAATATCATCGCCAAATACAACTAGGGTGAGATGGTACCGAGAAGTTGTTCATTGCATATCATGGATGCCGATGAATGATTCAGCAATAAGCGTCAAAAGGTGATATAACTCATCAAGGTATTTTGTATTGTGTAAAAAGTACAAGGGGTTCAATTTAATGCAACACAAGTATCATAGACGTAGGTTGGCATGAATGGGATACGAGTATATCAGTGGTTGGGATATTTGGGTTGCCTATGTATAATTTAATTCAATTGCAATGAAGTTGGATATAGGGTTTAGAAGGAGATAGGCCACGAATGTTGGAGGGTCTATATGGAGCATGGACGTGTATATTTGGAAGTAATAGTTGTGTCATCAGTGAGTAGGTTCTAGTTAGGCTCATGAATGTCAAGGTTCCGGAAGAATTGAGTCAGTGCTGAGTATTAAAATCAACCGCAACAGAAAAAGGATATTTATGTGTCATTTGTGTGTACAATTGCATCGCGAATGTCGTGCGACTAAAATAAAACATGGGAAGGCCAGTTTGTGAGTGATAGTCATGACATAGGTGTAGAGTGACTAGTCTAGGTCATAAGGGGGAAGTTATTGGGGAGGAAAGGATAGTGTTGTGCTCCAAATATTCGAGCCACAACAAAGGATATCAAGGATACAAAAATTAAATAGGTAATTTAATCCGTTTGAGATTAACCTAATTAATACCAAAATAAATTCAATTTTATCCTGAATTTTTTGAAATAACCCTACACTAATACCAGGGGCTACTATCTACCCAACTTATAAAAATTAAGTTGCTATCCAAAACTAAGCTCATGGTCCTGCTAACAAAATTTCTGGAATAGCCTATTTTTTAAATAAGGTTACAAGAATTCTAGGATTTACTGGCCGTAATCAAGAATTTTCTAAAGGAACCTAGAAACTAGCAGGGTGCTATTGATCAACAACTTTATAAGAGAAATTACTACCCATTCATTATTGCTCTTGTATAGGTCAAGCTTCTACAAGGCAGAAAAAATGACTGAGTCGGATCTAACTAAGGCAAGGTGGTATAGAGGCTTCGATCATTGATTGGTATTGATGACAAAGATATAAAAATTCAGGCCACGATAAGAAGAATTTGATAAGTCTACATAGTTGAATAAGGCATAATTAGGCAGGTATTTGGAGAATCGAGTCATGGTGACTAGATCAAGGGGATTAGAATATAAAAGAACTGATACCTATGGTGATATGGATATTAACACAAGGAGTGGTACCAACTAAGGGATTGATTTTGTAATTAAGGCACAACTAGGAAAAGAGGAAGGATCTACTCATTATTATAATTAGAAGATCGTTATTGCAAAAGTACGAGGCCATATATGCAACACAAGATAAGAATTTAATAGGAAGGATAAGGATGCAGTCGAGGGGGTAATACAACTAATACTTAAACTCAATACTATATTCAATTCTCATGCTAACAATCTACACTAGCTCTAGCATATAGGAATAACCTATCTATCTACCCTACTAAGGGTAACCATCTTCTCAAAACTTTATATCTAGCATGTCTTCTTCCGCCTTGATAAGGATCTGCTTCTGGAGGAAATACCGCGCACGAACGTCCATCTCTCTGAAATAGGAAGAGATGATAAACAATAATAAAGATGTCGAGGGAATTAATGAGTACAATTATGAAGTCCAAGGGTGATAATCAAATGCTAAGGAATTGTCAAATCAGTTGTGGACTGAGATACTAATACTGCTAATCCTGATTACAGGCTCGCTTGGTACCGGAAAGTAACCGAAATGATTTAATCAGGACCTGCATAGGCCACCACAAAAACCTGTCATGCCCCAGTCCTAAAATACGTAGGACTAGGAATACGTAATATGCCAGCTACGCATTCGACCAGACTCTGGTCCGACTCGAATACATATAACCTGTATTATAATGGTCACTATCTAAATAATCAAGTAAATATAAATATCTATGCCTCAATCCACAATGAACAGAATACACAAGAATGAGCTACATGTGCTAAAGTCGGCCGTCCAGTAACACACAAACTCGAATAGACTTGAGAAAGAAATATGAGTCTATAAAACTAGGCTACATCAGCAAATGAATAAACAATATAAATAAATAACCATAACTCCGGTAGAAATGATATAAGTACCTGGTATCAATGCCTGCAAGACAAGCAACTCCATCAGCAACTCCAAAGGCTCCATAACCGTCAAAGCTGCAAAAACTGGCAGGGGACCAGGTCCTCAGAGAGACGTAACAAGGTACAAGAAGCAGCATGCCAAAAGTAAAACAGTATAATGCCACATACTCAAGGGTAAACTACTGTAACCATCTAAGTGATATGCACGTGAGAGCATCACTCGTACTCAGGCTGAAACCACTACAGGCTCTATGTCGGGGAGCCCATAGCAGCAAGTAGTATCACGACTCCAGTATATGTGCCAAAACAAGTAGTATCACGACTCCAGTATATGTGCCAAATCACCTCCAGTAGTATTACGACTCCAGTATATGTGCCAAAGCACCTCCAGTAGTATAGTATATATATCAATAATCAGCCTGTAGTATGGTGTGTCTCTCCCCACCCAATGTAACATTATGTCTCATGTCCACAACGTCTCATGTCCATAACACGCAAGATCATGACCTCTAGCTAGTGCAACGAGTCATAATAATATTCATATAATATGCAAGTCTTATATCATAAATCATGTAAGCCTATACAGAATTACCATGAATAACTCAAAAAAGATTCTGTCACATGAAATAGTGTCAAGTGTCCTAGGGTATGGCGTACTTGGTAAAGCAAGCACGTAAAAATACGATCGTGGAATCAACTCTCTAAGTGACGTTACTCGACTCCGCGTACGGCGTCGACAACCGAATCTTGTTCGGACGCTAAGCAACGTCTCACAGTCCTAGGATAAATACACACATCAACCATATCAATTAAATATAATAACTAAATAAGATAATAAAGGCAAGGAACTGTGATATATCATGGCAAGGTACACTTGTCTGGGTTCTAAACTCCGTCAACTACTCCTGGGAAAGTAGAATCTGCACGTACACCTTCGGATGCTGAAACAAACATCACCAATATTCTCAGAATACTAGAAATAGCTAGGATTGACTATCTATAAGTCCAATTTGGATACATGGACAAAATTGACAGTTTTGGGGTCAAAACGGGGTCCATATGTGGTCCACTTCGTACCAAAAAATGTGCCAAAGACAAAGTTCTCCAAAATTTTCAAACTTAGTGTCTACGAGTCCATAACGATGATACAAATCCAACGGAATGTCCATAACTAGATTTCGATAAGCCGATCACAAAATCGTCCGTTATGTGAAACATGGGTGCCCACAAAATGACGTTTCGTCAATGTTCTCAGAATCGAACCAAACTTGGTTCACGGGACCAGCATAATGCTGCGAATCTAATGGCACAAGTTTTATTGCAAAACGACAAGCACACGCAAAGTTATGGCGAGTGTTAGAACAGGTCGATACGGTATTTTTCAGCGGATACGCGTTAATTCCGGTGTACAAACACATCCAAATCAAGTTCCACGAAAGCCCACACGTCCTCATTGACGATTTGCGCCTTTCAGTGCAACTCGCACACGACGAAGTCACCTCGTTTGGCAGGACGTACCCCGTATCGCAAAATTTTGGGTATTTTAAAAATAAGTTTTTTATCATTTTGGAACAAGAATAATTTTACCATTAAAGCAAACTAATAAAAACTAAAAGAACAGTAAAAATATTGGTTATATTATGAAGACGTCCTTTCAATTATATTTTAAAAATAATTAACGAGTTGGTAGAAAATTGGACATGAACAGGGATACTTGGACTGAATTTCTGAACTGTTTTCGAACAGTTTTTTGACCAACTTCTGGTCGATTTTTTATCAAACCGGGGTGCCTAAATTCGTTCCACTTGAAGAAATTCCTAGAGGGTTAGGTTGTGAACATACCAGCGAAGACGGGACACAAATCGGACGAGCGAGGAGGGCGGAGGCTGCGCGCGAAGGAGGGGCTGCACGGCTGTGCGTGCGCGCGCGAGGGGCGGACGCGCTGCTCCGGCGCGACGGCAGTCGGCGGAGCTGCGGACGGTTGTCGGGGTGAAGGCATGGGTGATGGTAGAGGTGGTGTAGGCGTGTGATTAGGGTTAGGGTTTTATGCATGTATATATATAAGTGTATGTATATATATAAGGATGAGTTGGGGGGGGTACCTGTACGCGCGCGCGGGGTGGGGGGGTTGCTTAGAGTTTAGGTTTTATTAAATGGGTTTGGGTTTGGGTTTGGGTTTGGGTAGGGTTTGGGTTAATGGGTTTAGGTTTAGGTTTAATTCTTTTATTCTTTTTCTTTTCTTTATATATATATATATATATATATATATATATATGTGTGTGTGTGTGTGTGTGTGTGTGGCCATTAAAAATAGTTTTAGATCTCAATAAATTTCAAAAAAATTATACAAAACACTAATAATAGTTGTACACCCAAAAATATATTTTTTTGCACAATATTAATAATTAATTAAATACACATAATTATAAATTTATGAATATTATATATTATAATTAGCTAAAAAATAAAAAAAATTCCTTAATCACAAAAATTTCAGAATGCGAAAAAAATATTAAATTCTAAAAATTAGGGTGCTTACAGGCGTGCATCGGTTGAGTAAGCAACCGATGTACTTTATGGGTTCAACGTTATTTTTGTTTCCTCTAAAACCATGCAACTGATATGAACCTAATTCACTTAATTCACAATAGCAAGATCATTTTAATGCATGCTCGTCCCTAATAAGCAAGTGTTGATTTAGGCGAGTGGGTTCGTCCTGCTCACCAGTACAACTGAGTACTGACCCACGTTGTGGGCAATTATTTCAGGCACTCAGACGGTACAACGCTAGTGGATAGACGAGAAGACGTTAGAAGCTCTTCTATTTTGAAGTATAGTTGAAGCTAGTTCATTTTGGAGGCATGGACTTTCAATCTATACAAGGGCATAATGTACGGACAATAAGGCTTATCTGATGGAGCGCGCCCTACCTTTTGAGTTTTTCTTTTGTAATGCAAACTAAGTAGCCGAGAGTCACATCAAATATAAACTCTAAGTAAATTACTCTGAATTATCAATGAAAAGCATATTTTCTTCCTATACTTGTGTTCAACTATCTGTGAATGTGTTTTATAACTTGTGTTTCAAATGGGTTCCTATCACTGCACGTTCTTGCCTTGTGCGAGCGCAACTCCAGGCTCGCATGGCATCACGTCCTAGCGAGGACGATCGATTACGCAGAGGATCTAGCGAAGACGATTGACCCTTTCGTGATCGGGGTGTGACATTTTCTTCTGTTATTGCTCCAAAGTTAAGTCCTTCAATCCTTGTTTTAACTTTCCTGCCAACCTTGAACTGTGGTTCTCCTGGCGGGTAGTAAATAATGCTTCCTTGATGGCAATCAAAAACTGTGAAGTGCTCACTCAACCAATCCATCCCAATAACAAGTATAGCACACTTCACCATCATATTTGCCACGCTTGTCACATGGAACATGCCACGGCTTAAAGGCACGGCACGGAATATTGTTCACGAAGTCGAGGCAGAAAGACTATCAAAATAGTCTCTTCGAGCCAAGTAATAGAAAAATATAGAACGGCTTCAGGACCGTTGGGTCGCCAAGGCAGTTCCTGTACCGAAAGTTGCAAAATAATAATAAAATATCGAAAGAAAGAAAGAAAAAAAGGCTCTAGGAGCCCGTCAAGTAATGAAAAGAAAATGGCTCTAGAAGCCCATTAAGTATAATAAAAAAGAACTTGCATGGTCACAGACAACTCGTGCACGAGGTATGGGATTCCTCCGACGATCGTCGGGGCACCGAGATCGAATCCGGCCTAGGAGGAATCGAGCTATTGCGAC
The DNA here is from genome assembly GCA_036927795.1 of Iris macrosiphon. NCBI lineage: Eukaryota > Viridiplantae > Streptophyta > Magnoliopsida > Asparagales > Iridaceae > Iris > Iris macrosiphon. The sequence goes on along the minus strand of JAYESA010000013.1, from coordinate 35,907,979 downwards.
CTTGCCATGGGAGTGCGACTGACCATAGAAGCTACATAATAGTATGTAATTCGGGCCCTGGCAGTGTGAATCAGACTCACTCAAGAAGTCTACCCGATTACCGTCTGTCCTATATGGCTTAAAATGTCAGTGACCCATTTTATATAGATTAAGTTGGCTCGGTTGCGGCAAACCGCGTATGAGTAATTGCATTAAAACAAGTAATCTGAACAATCTAAGTATAACACATCAGAATAATCTGAGTATAACACGTCTGAGCATATCATTCACCTGAGGTAGAAACACGCTCATGACACTTGTGTTTTCTTATGCAATCGATTGATTCATTACTTATATTGTGCTTGTTTAACTTGGTTTATCGTGGACAGGGAAGGACGAATTGTAAGTAGGTAAGTTGCACCATATATACTAGTTATTTAATTAAACCCAAACCAACCCAAACCAAACCGAGTTAAACCAAACAGAGCTAAACCCAACCCGTACTCGCTAACTCGCTCACCCGATAACCCAAAACCCACCCGCTATAGTAACTTCCCTGTAACTTCCCCCGACCGACCGATTCCCCTCCCCGATAACCGGCCGCCCGACCCTTCCTTTCCCCTTCTGTAAGTCCCTCCCCATCACCCTATATAAACGCCAGCCTAACCGACCACCACCACCATTATCTCCCTTTCCATTTTCGATGACCGCCGCCGCCGCCGTCCGCCGGATCGCCGCTGCAAGCCGCCGAAAGAAGGCCGTCCGACTTCACGAGCAGCAGTGAGTAGTGAGGTACTATTCTTCTAACCCTTGTATCTTCCTGCACAGTAATCCAATTAGTGACCCGTTGAGTCCTATGTGAAGACCACATGATCCCCTTGAACCCTGTATAATTATTTTAGTGTATCGTGTCATGTGTCGATCGTAAATCGTGACGCAAAACAAAAAAAAAGACTTATTTTTTAGGAACAGAAAATGTTCCAAGTACGTGTGTTTGAGTCCCGTTATCTTCATAACGGCACGCGATACTGAAATTCTGCTTGAACAGTAATTTAGACAACATAAACAAGTTTTAATCTCTTCAATTAGTTTATTTTAATTCGATGTATGATGTGTTTTATTTGCTGTTGAAATTGACCCAAAACTTGGTTTCTTAAACCCAAATTTTCTTGAAATGGGGTACATCCCGCTAAACGAGGTAACTTCATCGTGTGCAAATTGTACCAAATGGCGTGTATCGTCAACGCGGACATGTAAAATTTTTTGAAAGTTGATTTGGATGTGCGTGCACACAGGAATCAATGCGTATCCGTCGAAAAGTCCCGTATCGGCCTGTTCTGACACTCGTCATAATTTTGTGTGTGCCTGTCGTTTTGCAAAGAAACTTATGCCATCGGATTCGCAGCGTTACACTGGTTCGGTGACCCCAGTTTGGTCGATTCTGAGAACATTGACGAAACACCATTTCGGGCCCACGGTTCCACTTGACGGGCGATTTCGTGACCGGCTTATCGGAATCCAGTTCTGGACGTTCTGTTGGGTTTGTATCATCGTTCTGGGCTCGTAGACACTAAGTTTGACGAATGTGGAGAACTTTATCTCTGACATGTTTTTTGGTGCGAAATGCCACATGTGGACCCCGCTTTGATCAGAAACTGTCAATTCTGCCCCTGTGTCCAAATTGGACTTATGGGTAGTCAATCCTAGCTATTTTAAGTTTTCTGAGAGCAATGGTGATGTTTGTTTCAGCATCCGGAGGCATACCTGGAGATTTCACTTATATCAGAGCAACTGACGGGGCTCAGAACACAGGCAAGTGTACCTTGCCAACTTACAGAAGATCATGTGCTATTATTTTCTTGTATTCTTTCCATATACTTCTGTGATGTACCTGTTCAACCTAGGACCGTGAGACGTTGCTTAATTTCCGAATAAGATTTGGGTGTCGACGCCGTACTCGGAGTCGTGTAACGTTACTTAGAGAGTTGATACCACGATCCTATATATTTTTACGTGCTTGCTTTACCAAGTACGTCATACCATAGGACACTTGATACTATTCATGTGATAGAATCTTTCATGAGTTATTCATGGTAATTTTGTATAGGCTTACAGGATTCGTGATATGAGACTTGCATATACATAGATATCATTATGACTCGTTGTACTAGCTAGAGGTCATGATCTTGCTTGTTATGGACATGAAACATTATGGACATGAGACGTGAGGTTACATTGGGTGGGGAGAGACACACAGGCTACAGGCTGATTATATACATATATACTTTATTATTGGAGGTGCTTTAGTCTCTGTACCAGAGCTTGGCCCCAACACAGAGCTTGTAGTGGTCTCGGCCTGAGTACTAGTGATGCTCTCATTTGTATTTTACATAGCTGGTTGCATAGCTTGCCCTGAGTATCTATTTTTATTTACTGTATTTCATTTGGATTGAGTGTTGCTTGTACCTTGCTATGTCCCCTGAGGACCTGGATCTGGATTATGTCCCCAAGTACAGCAGAGGAGGTTTACCCCGAGATATACGGGACATAAGCTGACGCTAGAGCAGTACTAGCACCAGAGGACGAGGTTGTGCCGGAGGATTTCTCCTTAGTATTTCAGTTTCATACACAGTTATTTTTGCTCATTGTTATTTCATATTTGGACTCATGGACATATGTATTGGTGATATTCTCTTTCTTTTATTGTGTCAGGTTGTTCCCCGAGATACTATTTATTTGGACTTGTTGATGGACTATTTCCTTTATCTATTATCTTGACTGATTTATCATATTGACTTGTGTTTAATTTCTGTGGATGGTATTAGAATTATACTATGATAGATGTTATAGACTGCAATTATATTTATTACAGCTTAAGTGCACTCTAACGGGTCCATTAAATTGGGTTTGCCCATTGGAGTTGTGTTGCTGGCCATTGCCACGTGGCTAGTCCCTCGGTATTTTGGGACTGGGGCGTGACAACCCACAAGATTGCTTGCAGGGTGCGGGAGTACCTCGTTCGTACGAAGTGCCCTTCGTGCGCGCTGAGGCGTGGAGTTTGCTGTGGAGCATTGGAGCGTTGCGGCCGGAGCTGAAGCACCATATACATGACGTAATGTATTAGAACATCGCCTATGTATCATCCATATTGTAAGCCGCTTGGCACATTTCTTTTGTTTCGAGAGAGAGAGAGAGAGAGAGAGAGAGAAAGAGAGAGCTTGAGCGATTTAGAATCCCGACCTAGCGCCGCTTGTAATAATTTTTCATCATCAATAAAGAGCTTGGTTTTACTTTATACTTGTGTTTATTCTTATTCCGATGCTTTGGGGACTATCTGTGCGACTATGTGGCTTAGTTTAAAATTGGTCGTTTTAGGTGCTTGTCTTGCGCGGATGCAACTTAGGCTCGCGCGGTATCACTCCCAAGCGAGGACATTCGGCCCTACAGGGCCAGGACGTGACACACTACCACTCTCTATCTTCCAGCATGAGGCTATTTGCCTCTATGCAGTGCTACACCGCTAAGATATGACCCAAAGCCGAGATCCCACCTCATGTGGTGTCACGCCACTGTAGCATGAGGTACTAGCCCTTTGTAATGCTGAGCTACCCGTGCTTCCTATTAAGCATGTCGAGCATTCCAAATGTCCAAGAATTCATTAAGGCATAAAGCCATCCTCTCACAATAGTTGCTATATATAAAGAGCAAATAATAGACCACTGAGGTTTCGGGATGCAATTCTATCAAACTCGGACCAAGTCACCCCAAGACTGCTCAATTGACCAACCCAGCCTACCTCCACCTTAACCTCCAGGTCAGACTGGGTTTACCCTCCCTCCCTCCAACCCAGGTCCGACCCGTTTCGTATTGGCTAACAGGTCTGAACTGAATTGTCCTCCAAATTCGGTCAACCCAGACGAACCGTTTGCGAGTCTGGTCTAGAACTTGCTGGACACTCCCTTCAACCGTTATTAAAATATATTTAAGGTTATTTTGGTAAAAAAAACAAACCCCAACAACCATATTCAAAGGTAATATTTTTTTTTGGATGATATTGTTTAAAAATACTCTTATTTCTTAACCATTTTTATCTGTTTAGAATCGCTTTTTATTATGTTGTTAAATCGATCAAAATATTCCTATAACAACTATATTCTAAGGATATTTATTGTCATTTGGCATCCCAAATTTTTCTATAAATAAGGATTAATTCATCCAAATTTATCAATATAATTTTTCCCCTTTTCTAATACTCCAACCAATCTTGTGTTTTATTCAATGAATTAACTTCTTCTTCACTGTCGTGAAAAATAAACAACCATCTCAAGATCAACAATCTTAATCCTCACAACCTCAAGGGTTACAAAAAACAAAAGAGGAGGGCCTCATCTTTGGCATTTGTCCAAAATTTGGCAATAGTTTAGCAAAATTTATAGTAAGAATGTTGCAGTCGAAGAAGACGCTAGGGTGAAACTCATGTTCAATGCATGTATTGTGAAAAACGAATCAAATTGGTACATATATGTAACATGGAAACACTACCTAGGCTTCTAAAGAGTTGTATCTAGTATCTTACATCTTGAAGAAATATCTATTTTAATTTATTTAGCTATTAATATTAGGAACTTAGGTAGTTGTAATTATCATGTATCAGTTTGAAGGTTTTGCTGCAAAAATTCTTATGTACCTACCTTATTATCATTTTTAAATATATTATTTTATTGTTAAATAGTTTATTTATGTTTGTTGATACGACTTATGTTTTGTATTTGGACTTTCAACCTATGCATGATTCCAAGTTTGAAGAGAGGTTGAAATTCCAAAAAAAAAAAAACCTAAGTTTATCAGCAAACACATATCAAACGAGAATAATATATACTAAATATCTTTCAATTAAATAACATTTATTTATTTATTTTTCTTACTAGTTTTTTAAATAATAAGTTTGGATAGTGGTTCCAAACCGAATAGTTCCAAATCCAGATTTAAAAAAAAATACCAAGCTCAAATCTTAATGGGCCAAAAAATAAAAAATAAATAAATCAACTGGGCCAACCCAGCCAACGTTCGAACCAGACACAACTTGGTCTAGCCCAGTCCATCTCAGACCGCATTTTTGGACGGGATGGGTTTGAAATTTCGCCTAATAGGCTTTCTTAGCTCGAACAACTTATCCTAACTTGACTGGCATGTCCCTTCCCAAATCCGGCCAATCATAATCAACTTTAGGCCCGGGTTGGACCGACTCGACCCACTTAACACCCTAAATCATGTTTTATTATTTCTCAAAGATGTTAAAACAGTCGAAAAGTGCTACTTAGTTAAAATTTAATAAGATAAAAACAAAAAATATAAACATATGCATGGAATATAAATAAGGATAAAGTGCAAATAAACTCTCCTTAGATTTGCACTTTATGCATTTAAAGATTCCATATTTTAAAAAATTCTCATTTTTTTTATTTTTACTCAATTTACACCAATTTTGAATTTTTTCGTTAACGGACGTTAATTTAGAAGTAGAATGGCTAATATATCCCTCCCTGATCATAATCCTTATCAAAACTCTAATCCTCCCCCCCCCCCCCCCCCCCCCCATCTCTCCGGACGGCGGCGCATGGAGGAGGGGTAGGAGGAGGAGGAGGAGGAAGCATGATAGGGGAGGAGGAGGAGGAGGAGGAGGGAGGAGCTGGCGGAGGAGGAGGGAGGGTGAGGAGGAGGAGAAGGGAGGAACTGGAGGAGGGAGGAGGAGGCGGGGAGGAGGGAGAGGCGCGGGGGAAGAGATGTAGGCAAGGGGAGGTGGCGTGGGGCGGCAGGGGAAGGGGAGGCACGGGGGAGGAGGGGTAGGGGGGGTGGTAGAGCCGGAGGGGTGGGGCTGGGGGGGGGGGGGGGGGGGGTGGGGGTTAGTGGGAGAGGAGAAGAGTAGTTTAGGGTTTTCATATTTTATTTTATTATTAAATTATAAATAACGATATTTTTTTTAACGGAAGAGAATTTTTTAATTCAAATATTAAACTATTTGTTGGCAAATTGAACAAAAAAAATGGGAGTCATGTTTTGCGAAAGTTAAAAATCTAAGAAAAAATTATTTACACTTTACCCAATAAATAAATATCTTAATTATGAAATACAAAATAAATAAACATCTTAATTATTATTTTATGCGTTACCTCAACATCACTTGTTATGGAATAACTAGATATAAGGGGTTGGTGAATGGGTGTAACTCACATGACGTGGGAAAGTGAATGCATATGCTATTGATGTTTACATTGGTTCTTGTCTTCTAAAAGTGACTTTCAATATTTGGATACATAATGTTTTGCATGTTGAGTGGACAAATTCACACTTCCATGAAGAAGATGGAAAAGTAAAAAACAAAAAAGTGCATGTTAATAAAAATATATATTAGTTATATAACTAAATTGATAATAATTTATTAATAAAAATATATATTAGTAATATAACTAAATTGATAATAATTTATTTAATAAAAATATATATTAGTTATATAACTAAAAGATTTATTAAGTAATTATTATATATTAAATTATATTACAATTGTCTATTATTTTGTCTATTTTTATTATTTAAATTATCTAATTAATACAAATATTAAACAAAATAAATGAGTATTAATTATTTTATAACAATTAAGAGTATTTAGTTAAAAAAATTAGTACTAATTATCAATATAAGTATTAATTTCTTATTAATACTAAATAAATATTCAAATGGTTAGTTAAAAATTAGTTTTAGTTATTTATAATAATTAATACCAATGAGTTAAATAATTAATATTAATTATTTTATTATTTTATTTTATTTAGTATTTGTATTATTTTTGTTGATACAAAAAAGAAATTTTCAATTAATTAGTTTAATAATTTGTACTAATTATATGATTATTTAATACTAATTAGTATTAGCTATTTAATTATTTAGTTTGATATTATAATTTCATTTCAAATACAGTACTAAATAAATAAAAATTGACTTGTATAAGCACTAATTGTTTTATTTTATTTTATGATTATTTAACTATTTAAATTATTACTATTATTTTTAATGATAATCAGCTAAAAATTAGTCATTTTATTTGAATTTAATATTAATTATTTGATTAATATTAAATTAGTACAAAAATATCACTTTTGTTTACTTTTATTCAAAATTGGATCAATGTTGGAGATCTCTTTTTCATATAAGATAAAAGCAAACAAAAATTATAAAATAATAATAATTCTAAATTTGTATCATATTTTCATATTTAATATAGGATTATATTAACATGTGTCGTAAAGACACATGATTAATAGTCTATCGGAGCGTGGCCTTCCTGCCAAATGGCCATAGTCCACGAACGTTGGAAAAATCATGGCAATATATTTGTGAAAGTATTCATATAAAAAATATATGTTTATCGATATGTTCAACTTATCTTCAGTTTAGACTTTTTTTTCATAACTGATGACAAATTTTTACTATTATTGAGAGGTTAAGTCATATGTATATTCATACGTAATAAGAAAAAAAAAATTCTAAAATCCGTACAACTATGTTCTCATCTAACTTATAAATATATGTATAAAAAAATTCTAATTAAAATATATTCAATATTTAAATTATATTTAAACTACATATATTTAATATAAAATAAATTTTAATTAAAATATATTTAAATTATTTAAATATAATTAAATTTATATCTAAATATTCTATTTTTTTTATTTCTTTGGTACGTGTAACTTAAGTGAACATGACAAGTAACTAATATAATAAAATATGTACAACATGAATAGTAACTAATAAAACATGTAAAATTTTGAAATAAAGATAAAAATAGTGGAGTCAATTTTTGTTCACCAACTAAAGCTACGGGGATATTTATTCTTCTACTAAAAAATTATTGTGTGTCGAACTAGTGATCAAAACTGATGTGAATGTTCATCCAACCACTACTAAAACGATTTTAGGTTAGTCAAAAAATATGGCTGATGATAAAGGCACTACAAAATACACTCTGGCTGGACCAAATTTTTTTTCTAATTTTTTAACTTAAAATTTTATTTGGGACTAGTCAAAAAATTTATTTAGGACTTTCAATAGATTGGACTGTCAAAATTTTGACAGTCCAAACTATTGGAATGACTGTCAAAATTACAGTCATAAATAATTTTTTGGCCTAGTCATGAGTAAAATTTTAAGTGAAAGAATTATAAAAAAAAATTTGGAACAAGCCGAGTCATCTTTGCAGTGTCTTTACCAAGAACCAAAATTATATATCGAATAGAAGGGTAAGCATTTTGACTGGTTGGTTGAACCAAAATGAACTCAGAAATAACTTCAATGCTTAGACTCTTCTTGCAACTGCCACCAGGGCCGGCCCTGGCCCAGGGCGGGCAGGGCGACCGCCCAGGGCCCCATGGGCCAGAAGGACCCAAATTTTTTTTTTGTTTAAATATATAAATAGTTTTGTACCGAAAATAGAACTAGTATTTACCATGGACCATTCTTATCACAAAGCAATTGTTGTGTAGTGGTTATTACATTAGACTTGCACACAAGAGGTTCCTAGTTCAAATCTTGGTGGAGGCATATTTTTAATTTTACTTTTGTTTCATTTTTTTTTACATTATGTATGGGGTCTCATTTTGAAAGTTCGCCCCGGGCCCCTGTGAGCTCAGGGCCGGCCCTGACTGCCACGTGACGGTTAAGTGGCGGCTGTCCATTGGATAAGGAAGAATATGTGGGATCCGGTGTCCGCTACGTGATCGTCACGTGACAGAAGTGTCATATGACAGCCATTCATTGAAAGAAATGTGGAGTCGGATAGAGCCTACGTAGCAGGAGAAGAGAGGATTGTAAGAATGTTGTAAGCATTCGGTAGTAAACTTAGCATTTTCCCAGAAATAATCCGTCTGTAACGAAGTGGGTCCCATCCCATGAGTGCCTTTTCTGTTCCTTCAGATCTAAGCCTCTTTTCCGCATAGATTGACAGATTATACATACGTCCGCATAGGTCTCTGACATGCTGCACTGTTGCCACGTAGTATGGCACGAGAGATGCCAGTGTCATGCACGCAGCTCTACGTCGGTTGTGCTCTCCACGCCGTGCATAAAGTAGGTAGCATTTTAATCTTTTGATTCAATCAAATTCTATATTTGTTAGCGCTTTTGTTCATACTTTTACAAAAAAACGTTTTAAAACCCAGTCCTACTATGACCGGTTGGTGACCAGACCATATGTATTTTCGCTTAGAAATTATTTAGGAACGGTTTGGTTAGTGTCTCCATATTTTGACATTTGTTTTGCTTGTAAAAAAAATTTATTACAATAAAATCTGTATTATTTAGACTAAATTGTACCAAATCCTGAAATATTTATTACAGACCATGGAATTTTTATTTACAGAACCAGAATGTCCTTTAGCACCTCACGATTGAACATCACTTGGATCTGTAGCGATAATCAACTCAGAATTTGGTTTTTGTCCAATAATTTTTAAAATATATAAATTAAAAATAACTCACTTTCTGAACGGTCCATCCAACTTGAATTCACTTCAAAATGTTTGATGATCCATTTTGAACCGTTTTAGTTCAAGTATATAATAGTGGAGATTTTGTAAATATGTGCTATTATAAAATATTTTAAATCGATTTAAAATTGAATCATCTAAGACGTAAGTATATTATTATAAAAATATATAAAATAATAATTTAAAACTAACTTTTAATTATAATTAAAAATTAGTCCAAATAAGTTACCATAATTAAAATTAATAAATTTTAATTAAAATTAAAATATATTTATAATAAATTCTAAGAAGGGATCGAGATCCCCTCTTTTATGTATCTCCTAATATTTTTTCTTTCACAACTGTTGGATCTTATTTAAGTCATCTAATCTAACCGTTGATTTGAATCATTCAAATCAATGGTTAAGATTAGATGACTAAAACAAGATTCAACGGTTGTGATCATGTGGATGATTTGGGGATGCAAAAATACGAAAATTTCGATCCATCTACGTCTTTTGTAAATACTCCATAAAGTATTTTTTAATAAATAACTCATTATTTAACTACCTAATATTATTTATTTACAACTAAATAATTCTAACTCAAGTGGTTAAGGTGGAATGTATTTTTCTTTATTGCTTGAGTTCGATTCCGAGAAATAACATTATTTATAATAATTTTATATTTAATTTTTTTAAGAATTAGTTTACGCATGTACATTAATATATATGGGTAAACGGGATATGAGTCATAGTGCTCATATTCCTACATGAGCCATGTACATGTGGACCAATAGGAATGGAGTCATACATCCCATGTGCACCCATGTAGACTAGTAGACTCTATTCCTATTGGTCCACATGTGCATGGCTCATGTAGAAATATGAGCACTATGACTCATATATATCTCATTTATCCTATATGTTGGTGTTTTTGCCTTTGGACTAAGAAGTTTAGTGCTACATTGGCTACACCACCAAGTGAGTATCTCAATATAAAGTTTTGCTTGTGTTGAGGTGTGCACATGGGATATGGTGAGACACATGGGTGCCATGTGGGAGTGTTTTCTTAGGAGAAAAAAGGATTAACTCCTCAATGAAAGCATTGATGATTTTTGTAATGCTCTTAAAATTATTTTCATAGGAGCTAAGCCCTAAAGAGGCTTAGCGACTCGGACTCAGGCTCAAGGGCACAAAGTGGCGCTTTGTTGGCGCACTTTCCACTTAGCACGTCAGAATCGGCGCATGGCAGTTATGCGCGAGTTGCATGCGTTATTGCTAGCGTGGTTGTATGTGCGTGCGCATGAGCAGGGAATTGAGCGGGCGCATGCGCGGGCCATGAGCAGCTATGCGCGTTTACGCGTATGCGAGCATGCGTTGTTGGACTGTTGTGCCGCTGCGCTGCTGTTGTCACTACCATATTTCTAGATGAGGATATATTTTTCATTTAACATATTATTATTTATTAATTAAATATTATATATTGTGCTACTAATTAATTATATTGAGTTATGCTATTTATTATTCGTTAGTTGGCTAGTCTAATTTATTTGGACTTGTCATTAGTTGACTCATTAGTTTGTCATGACACATTGAGCCCAACATTAGACTAGGTCCATTAGACCCATTCCCTTAATTAATTAAGGAGATTAGATTAGTTCATGAAGAGTTAGAAGCTTCCTAATATAGCCCTCCCTAATTAAACCTCATGACTAACTAGTAAGGGCATCTTGGACATTGTACATTGCTTGGGAAGGGGTAAAGAGAGGGGGCCAACCATTTGAAGAGGGTCTCACTCTCTCTTCTCTCATTGGTTCATTCATTAGAGATTTCCAATTGTGTTATTCCCCAAATTGACTCATCCCTCCACCAAATTTAACCCAATTCACACCCATTACCTCTCAATTTTATCATCTAATAAGCATTAGATCTTGGATTGCAAGGAGTACTTGAAGGAAGAAAAATTGACAAAGAGATTATGTCCATTGAGCATTTCATTGGAAATCCATCTCCCAATAGGCAAATTATGAATCTACTCTATAATTTAGACTCTAATTCATGTATTTAACCATTAGAAAATATTTATTGGCTTAAGACTACCCATAAGATCAAGAACTAGGTTCATATGACTTGTATTATGAATTTTACATGGTAATTTGTGCCCAATTAAGGAGAATTCCGAGATTGACACATCGAGTGTGTGTCGTGAGACCAATTAGACTTAGATAGGGGTTGTGAGACCAAGTACGTGTGCACAATTGGACACGAGTAGAGCCTATAATAGTATTTTGTGATACGGTGTGATACATGACTCATTTTGGGTGTTTTGTGTGAATGCTCTTCAATTTCTATTGTAACAAGTTGCATTAGTTATAAAATGATGTATTTGTTATGTAGGAATGATTATTGTGGTGTATTGTAAGTTTTGACTCTCATTTGGGTACGTATCATAGAGTATCATAGGTGGCATGCCAAGTATTTGATACAATGCTTTAGTGTGGACTTGGTGCACTCAACTAATTGTGTTTATATATATATATATATATATATATATATATATATATATATATATATATATATATATATATATATATATATATATATATTTCCTATTGTAATTGTGTGTGTATAGATATATATGTATAGGGGTTGGCTTGTGCTGTGCAGGTGGGTGTGTGTGAGAGCTATGGATAGTAGATGGGGGACTCGGGTTACTCTGTGTGTGTGTGTGTGTGTGTGTGTGTGTGTGTATCTGTTCAGTGAGAGAAAAGATGGGACTCAACTGTTGGCACAACAGTATGTGCAGGTATGTGCTAATCAACACTGTAGTAGCAGTAGCTGTGATGTTGGCAGCAACATCTAGTTGCATAGAGCAACAGCTCGGGCACACAGGCAGCAACCTGTGTGTCACGTCCCAGAACCAGATTTCTAGAGGGCGGGGCTGAAAAGGCCAGCTACGCATACTTAGAGCACTCTGGTACTCTACATATACGATAAAGCTGTAAGACTTGAGGGTTCGCTACTACAAACCATCAGTCAAGCCTAGGTCTAACAAACCCTAGTGTCTCAATCATAAGAACAACATAAATAATAACAAGATGTAAGATCAGCTAAAATATAATAGTAAAGTGTCACAAACTATAATATACAGATTATCATGAAGCTAGTAAACACATAATAAATAAACTAGCCAGAATTTGAGTCAAACATGATCAACCCTAGGATATATAAATCATGCTAATGTCCGTAGGCTAACTGATCAAACCAAAACACGAGCTAAACACGTGCTCGGTAGCTAAACGTCCACAAAATAGAACTACATCATGGTAGGGAAGTAAGAAAACCCACTCAAGCGGTCTGGTACTCCTGGTGGCCACCATCCTCAGGAAATTACGGAAGATCCTCTGGTGCTGCTACTGGATCTGGCCATGCAAAACCAGTGGGGTCAGACCCCCCAAATAGCATGTACCATAAAGGAAGCCAATCTAGGAACTTAAACCAAAAATACAAACAATACAAATACTGGAAAGTAAATACTGAATGTAAAAGCTCTCAGGATAATAAATACTTAAAACCTACAATGAGACATATCCGGATCTGATAATCAATAAAGTAACAAATGCAGAAAATAAAAGTGTGATCATGTAAAGCCTAGACTTTCCATCATCCATAAATTATGACAAATTATATAAGTACGACTTGATACTATAGCTAACTAGGGTTATCACAATCCTAATTATTAACAATTATAATTCAACGCGATGCTAGAGTTCCTTCTGATCGCATGCCCCAGCAGTCCGTCTGGGATATCCATACACACAACCAACTGGATACTCCTCAAGATACAACATAATATAAACTACTGGATACTCCTCAAGATAACAGTATGAATAACCAGGACTGCATACAATGTAGGAAAATTGCTAGCTATGTACTAAGTGAATCTCTAGTTATTTAACCCCTAGCAGTTTCTGGTATGAATCCGGGTATAGCATTCCGCAGAATCCATCCTAGACATGATGCAGACAATTCAAGTTCTAATAGTAATATAAATAGGTTTAATATACATCACGTACGGACTCATGTATACCACGACAACAATCAAGCCACGTGATACTAAGTGAAGCCAGGTAAAGCTAAGTGAAGCCATGTCAATCCAGGTGAAGCCATGTGAAACCAGGTAAAGCCATGTACAACCATGTGAAGCCATGTCCAACCAGATGAAACCAAGTGAAACCAAGTCAAGCCATGTCGAATGAAGCCATTTAAAGTCATGCCAAGTCAAGTCCAATCAATCATGTCATCACGTGTAGCTGGGCAAAGTCGGGTGAAATCGAGTAAAGCCAAGTCAAGTCAAGTCATCTGAAGCCATGTAAGTTCATATTCAAAATCAGGTCAAGTCATCGCGTATCCAAGCAAAAGTCAGAAGTTTCAACCTGAAATCACGAAAAATCAAAAATTCCTAAAGAAAGTACACGATCGGTATACCATCAGTACAACCGGTCCAGAGATAGGAAAAATACAGCAAGTTCTGGCTTCCAACAAATTGGTGTACCATCGGTATAATGCAATATACCGTCGGTATGCCGTTCCAAGTAGGCAAAAAATTACTAAAAAATAAACTTCCATAAATCGGTATACCATCGGCACAGTCCAGTACACCGTCGGTATGCCGGCCAAGACAAAAATCTAACAATATCAAAAATATTGGTATACTGTCGGTATATTATAGTATACCGTCGGTATGCCGATAGGTTCACACAAAAATATCTAGAAATTAAGTCAGTTAAAATCGGTATGCCGGTTTCCAAGAATAAACTTGGTTAAATCAAGTCTGATTTCCAGGACCAAAGTCAAACCCCAAACATTATCAGAACCAAGTCTAACAAGAAGTCAAGTCTAGGGTAAGTCTCATATCATAATATAGACTAAATCTCACGGTCACAACTCTGGTATCGTTTTCTTTACCGAGTTACCAAAAAGGGACGGAACGAGATTCTATCAGAAATCAAAACCGAGACGGTCACTAGGCTAGCAATCACGATATGACCAACTATAGAAAAATAAGTCTAAGCTAAAAAGCAATAACCAAGCTCCAGGAAAGTAAAATAATTGAAAGTAAAAGAAATTCATGAAATCGGCAAGGTGTACTTGCCTAACGCGAGCTTCCAACCCAAATCTTCTAGTCCACCACCACAAAGGGATTCAGAAATCACACTCAAGGTCTCAAGACCACGCTTCAAAGCTCGAAAGAAAATAAAGAAGAGAGGAGAGAGAAAGAGAAAGAGAAAGAGAAAGAGAAAGAGAAAGAAGAAAATAAAATATCTCGAGTACTATTTATAGAGAAAATATCTCGAAAATGAAATACATATCTGCCAGACAGTATACCGTCGGTATACTATAGTATACCGTCAGTATACCGATCATGTAGTAAAGTTTCAATTTTGAGAATTTCTGAGCTTTCTCGAGATCCAATAAAATGCAATAACTAGCACAAAATACGTATTCGCATAAAATACGAATACTGTGAGATGAGTCTCACAACTCTTTCCTCCTTAGAAAAATTATGTCCTCAAAATTTCCATAAGGATCCAAAATTACTAACAAGAAAATCCAAGAAAACCAGCTCGAAATCGAAAATAAAAAAAAAACTCGTGTGAGCATGAAATTTTTTGGACAATAACAAGAAATCAGAAAGAAACAATAACAGACATAATAGGTAAGTTATCAATCAATCATATGCACAGGCTAAGATAGGACACGACTATACGAATAAGTATATCTCCCAAGTCGAAGAAAAATGGATAACGGGTATGCATATCGTCCTCATGGTCCCACGTCGACTCGCCTAGTGGGTGATGCCCCCAAGCAACTCGAACTAATCTGATAGTCCGGTTCTTGAGAACCTTCTCCCTCTGGTCCAAAATAGAAATGGACATCTCCTCATATGATAGGTCGGTACCAACGACCAATTCAGAATGATCCAAGATATGGCTCGGGTCTGGAATATACCGGCGCAATTATAATACGTGAAATACATCATGTACCTCATAAAGCGATGGTGGAAGAGCTATATGATAAGATACGTCTCTAACTCGCTCAAGAATATCAAATAGGCATATATATCTGGGACTAAGCTTTTCCCTTACTCCAAATATGATAACTCCATGGGTAGGGAAAATCCTCATAAATACATTGTCGCCGACAAAGAACTCAAGATAAAAATTGTGCTCATCCTCCCAATGACGCTAGCGATCCTGAGCCACTCTGAGATGCTCTCTGATCACTCCAACCGACTGAGCAATCATCTCTGGACTAAGCATCTGCCTCTCGCCAATGTCATCCCAAGCTAACGGTGATCTGCATCTCCTACCATACAAAGCCTCGAAGGGTGCCATCTGAATGCTCACCTGGAAGCTATTATTATAGGAGAACTTTACTAGGTATAAGTGATCCTCCCAAGATCCACCAAAGTTAAGTGTACAAGCTCGAAGCATATCCTCCAAAGTCTGAATAGTACGCTCTGACTGTCCGTCTGTCTGTGGATGGTAGGCTGAATTAAACTTTAACCTAGTACCCAAACTCTATTGTAGGCTCTGCCAGAAATAAGACGTGAACCGCGAATATCTATCAGAAACTATACTAACTGGTATTCCATACAATCTGACTATCTATCTCATGTATATATCAGCTAGCTACTCTGTAGACTAGCCCACTCTGAAAGGAAAAAAAAGTGAGTAACCTTCATGAGTCGATCCACTATAACCTATATAGAATCTCTGTCAGGCGGGGATCTAGGAAGACCGATCACAAAGTCCATAGTAATATGGTTCCACTTTCACTCCAGAATTGGTAAAGGCTAAAGTAGTCCGGTCGATCCCTGATACTTAGCCTTGACCTGCTGACAGACTAAATACCGAGAAATGAACCGAGCTATCTCCATCGTCATACCATTCCACCAGAAGTATTGACGAATATCCTGATACATCTTCGTCCCTCATGGATGCACTGAGTAATGAGAACTGTGGGCCTCTGACATAATCTCCTGCCGGATATCTTCTCTCGGCACACAAAGTAGACTCCCAACCTGAGAGTCTCATCCTCATGAATGCTCATCTCTGGTCTGCGTCCTGAATCACACTCTGCTATGAGCTGCTGAAGTCTGACATCACCAGTCTGTTCTGCTCTGATCCTCTCAACTATAGAAGACTGAACATGCAGACTCACCACAAAATTGATATCGCCAGATAATACTACCTCGATGCCCATCTCCTACAGATCCTCCAAAATATGGCACTGCTCTGTCAAGAAGTAAGCTCCTCCTCTCCTGCTCAAGGCGTCTGCTACGATATTGGCCTTCCCTGAATGATACTGAAGGTCAAGATCGTAGTCTGACAATAACTCGAGCCACCTCCTCTGACGCATATTGAGTTCTTTCTGTGTGAACACATACCTCAAGCTCTTGTGGCCTGTGAAGATCTCCACTCGATCACCATATAGGTAATGCCTCCAGAGCTTAAGTGTAAACACTATCGCTACCAACTCAAGATCATGCGTCGGATAACTCTTCTCATAGTCTCGAAGCTGCCGAGATGCATAAGCTATTACTCTGCCATGATGCATAAGGACATACCCTAGTCCCACTCCTGAAGCATCACAATACACTAAGAAATTACCTGGTCCCACAAGAAGTATCAGAATATGAGCCAAAATTAAATTCTGCTTGAGCTTCTTGAAAGAAGTCTGACAAGCATTTGACCACTCAAAGCACACATCCTTACATGTCAGTCGTGTCAAGGGTGCGGAGATCCTCACAAAGTCTGACATAAACCGCATGTAGTAACCTGCTAGACCCAGGAAACTGCGCACATCTGAAGCTATACGGGGTACTGGCCAACTCTCAATAGCCTCCACCTTCTTGGGATCCACCTCGACTCCTCCGCCAGAAATGATATGTCCCAAGAATGAGATACGATCAAGCCAGAACTCATACTTGCCGAACTTCACGCATAACTGCTACTCTCGAAGAATATAAAGAACTACGCGAAGATCATTCTCATGCTCTTCCTCACTCCGACTATAGACCAAGATATCATCAATAAACACTATCACAAACTGGTCTAGGTAGGGCATGAAGATGCTATTCATTAGACACATGAATATAGCTGGTGCATTGGTCGCTCCAAATGGCATAACTAGAAACTCCCAATTACCATATCTAGATCTAAACGTCGTCTTGGGTATGTCCTACTCTCTGATTCTGATATGATGATACCCAGACCGTAAATCAATCTTAGAAAATATAGTTGCCTCACTGAGCTGATCAACAAGTCATCTATCCTGGACAAGGGATACTTGTTCTTAATGGTTGTCGTATTTAGTGTTATATAATCAATAACTAAATGTGATGAACCATCCTTCTTTTTAACAAGAAGTAACGAGGCTCCCCAAGGCGACACACTAGGTCTAATGAATCCCTTGGCTCTCAACTCCTCAATCATCTGGTATAAGATCTCCAACTCAGATGGTGGCATCCTATCAACCCTCTCTGATACTGGCTCTGCTTTCGGGATTAAATCAATATAGAACTCTATATCCCTAACTAGTGGTACACCTGGTAACTAGTCAAAAAATATGTTAGAAAACTCACAAACTACCCTGGAAAATTATACCTCGTCAGCCTCTATCATCATCATTGTAACCTCCGGCCACTCTACTGCACCTCTCAAGAATAAGAACTCCTCTCCACCAGGTACACGAAAGATAACCTTGCCACTATGGCAATCTATCGTCACATGTCTCGCACTCAACCAATCTATCCCAAGAACGACATTATAATCGCCTATAGAAAACTCTATCAGCCTCGCGAGAAACTCTCTCCTGCACACTATAACTATATACGAGGGATATACTCTATCTACTCCCACGAGACCGTTACCAGTAAGTATATTCAACCTTACAGGTAAGGACTCAGACTTAGACTCCAATCCAACTCGTGTCGCAAAGCGTACAGATATAAATGAATGCGATGCACCAGAATCAAATAAAGCTGAAGCTGAATAAAAGTGGACGAGAATGGTACCTGCTACCAACTCTTATACTGCCAAAGACTCTTACATCGATAGCAAGAAGGCTCGACCAGGCCCTTTGGGTGTTGATCTCCTCTGTTGTTGACCTCTAGGTCTCACCTGTGCCTGGACCTGCGCATACTATTGCGGCCTCTGCTAGAATGCCTGAGCCTGTGGAGGCAAAGGCCTCTACATCTGCGGCTGCACTAGTGCTAGTGTCCTGAACTGCGGCACTGCTGGCCAAACTACTGACTGGGCCTATAATGATCCAGTCTGGTTCCTTCTAGGACATGTCGTGACCACGTAGTTTGATGCCCCATATACCAAGCATAATTCATGTGCCCTAAGGCACTCTGATACAATATGCCCAGGTTTTCCATAATGGAAACAACTACGGGAAGAAGAAGAAGATGACTGCCTCTGCTGAGGAAACGTGTGGAAAGACTACTGAGATGATGCTGTCCTCCTCGAGGATCCAATCGTCAGGGATCGAATTGTTAGAACTGGTATTGATTGTCATGCCCTGATTCCCATAGTACGAAATATGAGTACAATAATACATCTCCAGACTATGCACCTATGCAACATATTGGTATCGTATTTACGATTGTCGCCTGTAGGTTCTAGGATAAGGTACAGGACAATAAAGAGTAAATTCCATAATATTCACATATTGTACATAAGCTGCTTATCAACTTATTTTTACATAACTACATTATCAAGTTTTCTCCAAAAACCATAATTTACATATAATAGCTACAAAATGAGATATGCTGTCTTACAAAAGCTAATTTCCTTACTCGTCTATCTCATCGAAGTCATATAAGGGTAGTGTTTCTTCATCAAATTTTTTATTTCCTAGTGAACAAAACTAGGTCATCAGAATGACAAGCAAGCCCTTATATCAAGAACGTTTTAAAAAAATAAAAATAAAAATGCAAGGATAGGTCATATCAGAAGAAAATAGATATCTGATATGAAAAATGGAATATTTTCTACTGATTTATAGTGTAAACTTGAAATATGAGGCTTCGTATTTCTAATAAAATATATTCCACAATGTGTCCAAAATACAGTCACAAGCACAATCTGCAATACAAAATTCCTATATACAAATGCGATTTAGAGAACGCTTTTGGATCACCACCAACACCTATTTTCTCGGTAATAATCCCATATTCCCGGGATTAGGTAATTTTCTTGATGGGTGGTGCTTAGATTTTTTTTTATCCCACAAGTAACATTGGATATATACAATTTTTGAATTTTTTGATCTCTTTCAAGAACTCGGATCCAATGGCAGTTATATACCGGCTTATAAAAAGTGTCAGATTACTTGAGTCGATGCTCAAAATTATTTTATAGTAATTGTCAAATATTTTGAACTTTTCCAAGAATTCGGAACATAGGTCAACATTGAATATACACAATTGTCGAATCTTGATCTCTTTCAAGAATTCGGATCCAATGGAAAATAAGTGAGCTAAGCCTCACATCGGTCATCGTATGGCTATATGTATGCCGAAAACTACATATCAGCTTTTAAAATAATAAATATTGGTGAGAGTTCGACAGTGTGATCCAAATATTCTCTTTCACCCAATGTATTTCTATAAAATAAAGTTATTCCTATCTAACAATCAATTAAGTTGAATTATAGGTCCTGCTTTGTATCTCGGCATGTGTGTCAGAGATTACACATTTTGCGATAACATCGCTTATAACAATCGTTCCGTCTTTTGCAAAAACATAAAACATTCATTAATATATATATATATATATATATATATATATATATATATATATATATATATATATATATATATATATATATATATATATATATTCCGTTTCGTGTACTCAAGTATCACGTTTAACGTAGCTATTCCAAATGGTAGAATTTTTTTCAAAAAACATGCAAATTATATTTCTCTCCTTAGAATATATAATAAATACTATTTTTGTTACTCTTTTGTGTACGTGCAACGTGTCATACGCGTCCTAGAATCTAAGCAAATTCGTAATATAAGAATTTTAGGGTTAAACCTAAGTCAAAAATTCTAGTAACTTAAAATAGAGATTAACCATTTATTCGGATTTTCCGAAAACGATTATCTCTAAAATTTCTTAAAAATTTCGGCAGAGTCTCCTTTGTATTTTGGACTCCGAAAATTTTCACAATTTAATAAACAGACCCGGAGCAACCCTCCGTAGAATTCTCGGGTACGCCGACCCCTTCGGTGGAGCAACTCTCTACACTGGAATCGCATACATTTAATAAACTAAAGTTTAATTCTTTCTAAAAAAAAATTTTCTTACCAAGGCTTGTTTATAGCAATAGCATTTACCTCGATTAATTTACCCTTATGCAAGAAATCCATATTTATGCAACATCTACTACAAAAATTCCAAATCAAGAAAGATTAATTAATCATGGTATATATAAATATAATCTATCGAAAATCAACACAACAATTGAACGTATGTATACTTAATCCCAAATATAAGTTTTTCTTTTACAAGAAAAAATCCTTTGTAAGATATTGATCATTTATATTTTCACACAAGCAATATTTATACTACTAGAATAAACCGCAAGTCACCCGTTTTGGAATAATTTCTAAATTAATTAGAAGAAAACTCATATATGAATAAATATACTAACTTCAACTTATTCTCTTCAAAATCATTGAAGAGTATCTAATATCTTGTTTAAAACCTTTAAAAAATAATATTAGGTCACCCTAGCATATAAATACTTGTAAATACTCATTTTAACTACAATTTGAGGCAAATTGGCCAAATTAATCATATTTAATAAATCTTGACATATTTATTTTATATGAAAAATTTGTGAAATAAGACACCCTTTATAGTATTTTTCAATAATTAAGTAAAGCTACATAAAAGTGTCTATATAATATGTACTAAAATTATATTTTGTGAATATAATGGTTGAATCAATGAGTAATGATCTTTCCGAAGATGTCAACTAATTTAATTTAAGTCAACCTATACGTAATTTATTCTTAGACAAGCACAAGCGTTTATGTTGACAATCATACAAGTATTACTTTCAAGTATACATAGATATAATTATTTCTAATGCTTGTATTAACAAAATTAAATGACAATAGCATGGCAATTCCTCATATTTGTTTAACATAATCATGTCCTAATTATTTATCTACATACATCATATTAAAATCCTTCAATGACAAAATTAAGGTAGTATCACCATATTATACCGTGTCCAAATCATAATAACCCTCATTTCACATTTATAGAATTATCTTGAATTTTCAGAAAATAAATTATATAATTTCCAGAACATTAATCCTTTTATTTGAATATAGTAGTCAAACAAAGTAACCAATTTGAAGATGAATTTGAGAAAGGTTGTAAGGGCTTGCCTATTTTTTGAGTACTTTCCTTGATTGGAGAAATTTTTCTTGTTCCTCCTTCTCCAATTTAACCTAAATTTTTTAATATATATATATATATATATATATATATATATATATATATATATATATATATATATATATATATCTCAAAGGATCTTAGTTTGGATATCTCAAGTTGGAAACAAATTTAGAAGAAATAGGAAGGAAACATACTTAGAATTGAAAAAGAGTGGTGGTGGTGGTTGTCCGAGGAGGAGTTCGACTAGGTGGGGGGTGGTCGACACCGGCGTCAGCGAACGACGGTCATCAATGGCAGCAGCAGCGAGTAGTAGCCGTGGTAGCAGCAGCAAAATACAGCGGCAACAGCATACAACTGCAGTAGCAGCAGATAGAGAGTGAGGGAGAGAGATATGAGTGAATGAGAGAGAGATGAAGAAGATGGAGAGATGATGGTGACCGAATCCCCCTTTTCCCCCTCTCTCCATATACACCCAGTCTAACCCCATTTCCTATAAACCTAAAATACCCATCATGGTGATTTTAGGGTAAATCACCCTTGCCTTAAGCCACCAAGTGACACTTGGATGGTTGGTGAATGGAAAATTTTGTAATTGCAAACTTTTCCTTAGGGGTCTTTGTGAAAGAATTTTAGGTTGGAATAATTACAATAATTTCTTTAGGGGATGAAATGCAACTAAATAAATATCTATTTATATATTTATATATACCATACCAAATAATTATTATACATATAATATATATATATATATATAATATATATAGGTTATGACACTCTACTCTCCTTATTTAAATTTCGTCCTCGAAATTTAGAAAAAAAGGTAAGGGGTAATTAAAACACAGATTCAAACTAAACTTAGTCCTTGAATAAATATGGGTATTATCTTCGCATATCTTCTTCTCTTTCCAAGTTAGATTCTCCAGGTGAGTCTTTATTCCATGATACTCGAACCAAAAAATAGTCTTGTTCTTGAGGATCTTCTGCCTTCGATCTAAAAGTTCTACTGGCTTTTGTTCTAGGCGTAATATTGGGCCCACTGTTATTTTAGAATAATCTAATATATGACTTAAATCTGAAACATATTTATGGAGCTGAAAAATATAAAAGACATCATGAACTCCTTCCAAGGATGGTGGTAAGGCCAATCGATACGATACGTCTCCAATTCGTTCCAGTACATCAAATAGACCTATGTATCTTGTACTTAGCTTTTCTCGTGTCCCAAATCTTTTAGTTCCCTGCGTAGGCAAAATCTTTAGGAACACATGATCACCCGATTTGAATTCTAAATCTATTCGATGCTTATTTGCCCACATTATATGTCTATCTTGTGCTGCCTGAAGGTGACTTCGAATTGCTTTGACTTTATCATAGTTTGAGTAACCAATTCTGGTCCTAAGAGTTGACGTTCCCCTATGTCACTCCAGCATATTGGGGATCGGTATTTTCTTTCATATAAGGCTTCAAATGGTGCCATTTTAATACTGGCATGATAACTGTTATTGTATGAAAATTCGATCAAATGTAAATGATCGTCCCAGGATCCCCCGAAGTCTAAATACATGCTCTCAACATATCTTCTAAAGTTTGAATTATCCTTTCAGATTGACCATCAGTCTGTAGGTGTTGTGCTGAACTAAATTTTAAACGGGTACCAAGACTTTCTTGTAAATTTTTTCAAAATCTAGATGTAAATCAAGTATCTCTATCGGATACGATACTCACGGGTATCCCATATTGACTAACAATATTCTTTATATACAGATCTGCTAAAAGTTCAGTTGATTGACCAACTCGGAATGGTAGAAATTTAGCAAATTTTGTAAGCCTGTCTACGATTACCCAAATGACGTTATTACCCTTTTGAGTTTTTGGAAGTCCTGATACAAAGTCTATGGTGATATGCTCTCACTTCTATTCTGGTATAGGTAGAGGTTGAAGAAGTCCTATAATCCTCTGATGTTCGGCTTTCACTTGTTGACACACCAAATATTTTGACATGAATTTGGTAATTTCTCGCTTTATTTCGTGCCACCAGAAGTTCTGCTTCAGATCCTTATATATTTTTGTACTCCCATGACGAATAGAATATTGTGAACTGTGTGCTCCAGACATTATTTCTGTCCTGAGATCTCCATAAGGTACACACAACCGAATTCTGAATCTTAAAGATCCATCGGAATGTTTAAACCAGTTTGTAATCCAGCTTTTGTCTGTGTCCATAACTTTTGTAGGTTCACATCATTTTTTGTGCCATCTTAATCCTTTCCACCGAGGGTGATTGTATTTGTAAGTTGGCCCAAATTCCTTCTGCTACTGGACAAATTACCTCAATCTCTATTTTTCTCAAATCTTCCAAGATCTTCTTTGGTGTATTCAGAAATAATGATGTAGGTCTCCTACTTAAAGAATCAGCCACTTTATTAGCTTTTCCTGGATGATATTCCATCTCCAAGTCAAAGTCTTTAAGTAACTCTAACCATCTTTGTTGCCTCATGTTTAACTCTTTTTGTGTGAATACATACTTGAGATAATCAACGATTTTATATGGCGATTCATCAAAGAGAGAGGAAGGGTCACATTAGACCACACAACTTGCTAGCTGTATTTTCTCCTATTATGAAGCTGGACCCTGGTGGGCAGCTTGGCCGTGTCTTCCAGTATTGTGTTGGGTCTGAATCCCAATCATAAATCTAAGCATGGCCGCCGATGACATATGGGGGATGGGCTTGAATAATTTAAACAGGCCCAGTTTTGTATCCTCCCTCTATTCACCATTTTTTTGGCCCCTCCGGCCGAAGAAGTGCTGTAGAAGAAGAAATATGAAGATCTCCATCGGACGAGAACCTAGAGTAATAGATTTCCATCATATGTAATCGTGATCTTGAATATTAATGAAAAATCCTTTGTAAAAAAATAGATTTCCATCATATGTAATCATGATTAATAAACTTGTCTTCTTTTACGCACTACTGATTTGCCATGTTGCTGTGAGAAAGTCTGGTAATATGCAGCTTCAACCCGCTTGAGTAATTTTTACGCAGACTCTGATAAATATGCCTCCAGTCACGTCCCAACTTTTACGCATAAAGGAAGATACGTACAAACTCTTTAGCATTAAATTGTCTTAAAAATCCAATTGTCATGCTGTTTTTGACGAAGAGTCACATAGAATTCTGAACCGTCATTTCTCTTTCATAAATGTGAAGAACAACTATTCAGAACATCATCTTCGAAAATGTCTTCTCGAAAGATTCTCGAGACAGGGCAAGAAATGTCCGTCGAATAGGCCATCCCTGAACTAGACGTAAAAGATTCTGGCTGAACTTTGAATAAACTGTCAATGGCCAAGGGAGAAAAGTCATCTCCAGTGAAGAAAAACATTTTCAGGGAACTCCTTGGCGCTTCGTCTGATGAAGCCCTTTCGACCGAAAAAGAAGAGAAAACGCTGATAAGAAGAGCATTTCCTGCGTAAACTCTTGTAACCGGCTTTTTCAAGCGTAAAACCAAATTATCAAGATATATTCGTATTCTGCTAACTGATCTGTCCTGCATAATTTAAGACGCGTGTAAAATCATAGATCCGTAGCATCTGAGCGTAAGATCATAGATCCGTAGCTTCTGAACGTAAAATCATAGATCCGTAGCTTCTGAGCGTAAAATCGTAGATTTGTAGCTTCTGAGCGTAAAATCGTAGATCTGTAGCTTTTGAGCGTAAAATCGTAGATTTGTAGCTTCTGAGCATAAAATCGTAGATCTGTAGCTTCTGAGCGTAAAATCGTAGATTTGTAGCTTTTGAGCGTAAAATCGTAGATCTGTAGCATCTGAGCGTAAAAATCATAGATATGTAGCTTCTGAGCGTAAAATCGTAGATCTGTAGCTTCTGAGCGTAAAAGCTTCTGAGCATAAAATCGTAGGTCTGTAGCTTCTGAGCGTAAAATCATAGATCCGTAGCTCTGCACCTAAAATTATGGATCATTGCTCTGCGCGTAAAAGAATCTGAGCGTAAAATCAGGGATCCATTACGCAGCATGACTATCTGTCTTTCTTTTCAAATGATCGGCTGACGTGGTCCCAAATCATAACCGACTATGATAAAAATCGGATTTGGTTAAGGATTCGGAGAGTCATTTGAATTCTATAAATAGGCCTAGGTCAAGAGAGAGAAAAACCCTTCGTCTTTTTCTGAAAAACCCTTCGTCTCTTTCTGAGAACTCTTCGTCTCTTTCTGGAAAAAAAAACCTCAGATTCGCCATGGCACCAAAACAGACCTTCGCTGCTAAGGGAAAGAAAGATGCTTCATCATCTCGCTCCTCTGCTCAAGCATGAGCGACTCCTACTAGGACAAGCGAGCCTCGTTCTGAATGAAGTGCTCCGCCGTCTAGCTGTGCACCGGGCATCACGGGTAAAAACTTCGAGAGGAATAAAACCCTTCGCACAAGTTATACGTGTATGCGCAAATACGCCCACATTTTAATGTGTCAGCGTAAAACTCCATATTTTTACAGTCTGGCGTAAAAACTTAGACTGTCAAATTTTGGCGTATACTGCAAACCTTGCGTTTTACGCACTGGAAGTAAATTCCAGCGTAAAACTCAAATTTTTGCAGTCTGGCATAAAAACTCAGACTGTCAGGTTTTGGCGTATACTGCAAACCTTGCGTTTTATGCACTGGAAGTAAATTACAGCGTAAAACTCAAATTTTTGTAGTCTGGCATAAAAACTCAGACTGTCAGGTTTTGGCGTATACTGCAAGAATGTAGCACTTTACGTTTTACGCGCTGAAAGTAAATTCCAGCGTAAAACTGACTTATTCTCTTGCTTTTTGCAGTGGACCTACAGATCTCCCCTCTGGCTGAAGTAATGGGCTCTGCTGCTGGAATGTTGAATTCCAACTACTTGGAGGATTTGTCCCATGTGACTTTTCCCATCTCTGGAAACGAGTATCCTCAAGAAAGGGAAACTCTGATCTCGGCCCAAGGAGAAAGAATGTTGCTGAGTATGATCAGTGGGGAACCCTTGACGTACATAGATGGGACCGAGTATAAGAAACCAGCTTTCTTATTTGAGGATGTTATTGATAAGCAATCCCAGACAAAGCCCAAGAAGGAAGATTGGGTATTTTCTGCTGAGGGCACGATCATGTACCTGCCAAAGATGTCCAGAGATTTGTCACGTCCCAGTCCCAAAAATACGTAGGACTAGGACACGTAAGCATGTCAGCCGCATGGATATGGCAACTCCAATATATGGAAACCAAATCCATACGTACGCTGTAATATGAATATAAAATCCACAAGTGGTATAAAATGTAATACAAGTCACAGGGTAAAATCTAAATCTCATCCACCAAAATCATATAGAAATAAATAACCAATATCTATGAAACTAGATCTCAATAAGAAGTATCTAAGGATGATAGTTGGATGGAAACAAATCCACTACCAACTCGAATATAAGAGCAAATACAATATGAGTACAACACCACAACACAATATAAGAATACCAGCTATCCATCACAGCTCGAAGAGAAGACATCCTCGGATCACATGTAACCATCCAAATCTGCGCTCCTGCAAATACTCAAGAAAAGATACACCTGGCAGCGGACCAGGTCCTCAGAGGGACGTAACAAGATACAGAAAATATGAGCCAATTTGAATACAGTAAACATGCATATGGTTTGAAAATAAATAAGTACGCTGTACAAGACAATCTATATGAATGCAAATGAGGACAACTTTTCGACGTATGGGCAAGGGTAGGCTACTCGATCTACCTCACAACTCACACACACGTCAATGGACATCAGAAATCGACATACCGCGGGGGTAGCGACCAGCGAGACTCCAGAAATCGATATACCGCGGGGGTAGCGACCAGCGCGACACACGCCCATAGTGCGAGCTATATACTACGGTTTACCAGAGTGGTTAAAAGCCCATACGCCTAATAATTGTCCTCTATGATACTAAGTGCCATGTGTGTGTCAACATATCTAATACATAGTAATGACTGAAAGAAAACTACACATGCAAGAAATATACAGAATGCAATAAATAAACAAAAATATAAATAGCATGCAAAGTACTGTAAACAATTTGGCAAGGTATCTTGCCTGGGGTCCTGCTGCTGGTATGAATCAGAGTCCAAGTCACAAGTCCAAATAGCCTATGTATTACAAATTTATCACGTCAAAAGATAATTTATTTTAATTTATTTAATTCTGGAATAATTACTCTAAAATCCTATTTTAATCTTATTATTCTGATTTTTATGTTAATTCCTAAATTTTTTCCAAAGAAACTGAATTTTATCAACTCGAGACTCATGGCACGCAAATCGAGGCGATCTGTTGACCAAAAAGTCAACCGATACAAACTCGACTTTCATGCATGATTTCCTGTAGATTTCAGCATCAAAAACATACTGGAATTTACGGCTCGTCTGAATTCAAATTCGTTTGGGAATTATGGCACATACAAATTTTGTATTGTGCACCGATGGTTAAATTCTAATCTAGAAGTTCTACAGAATTAACAGTATATAAATACTTTGAAATAAATTCTGGGAAAAATATATGTCGATGATCTCGACATTAGCTTTCCGAAACTTTAAACGGTTCATGATTCTGATTCCTGGTTCTCCCGAAATCGCGAAAACATCGAAACATGTCTATTTTTGGACATGCTGTGCTCTACGAATTTTCCAGAATTTAATACTCATAATTTCGTAAAAAAATTTATATAAACAGAAAGCTAACCTCAATATCGTTCTAACAAAAAAAAACTGGAGCGCGTTTGGAGTCCGGAGCTAGGAGATATCGTCTTTTTAATTCGTCATAACTAGTAGAAAATGAGGCTGAATTTATGACGAATTTTGACTATTTTTGGACGAAAAAGAGAGGAATTTGGGGAAGAAAAATATGAAGGATGAGGTATTTATAATGGTGGACACTACTTAATTAAATACGACTAGGATTGGTTAATTTGGATAGGATTATGATAAATTTAAATAAGGATAGGATATGCATGAAGTTGATTTCCTAGTAGGTTCAGGATTTGAATTAATTTAAAATAGAGTTTGAATTTATCTCAATAATTTATAATCTTAAATATAATTAAAGATAATATAAATAATTTATAAAATCTTATTAATATCTATTAACACTAAATTAGCATCTATCTAATATTAAGACTATATATATCCAAATAAATCCTAAATAATTTTAAAATCTAAATAAATTTCTTAAAATTCTAAATAAATTACAAAAAATATAATTAAATATTTTAAACTAAAATAAATATTTGGTAGGAACGACATGCAAGTATGGTCGTATAGTAAATCATAGAAGTCCTAGAAATTTATGTTTTCTAAGTTTTAATTACCAAAAATTCTAGAAAAATCTCCAAAAATTCTAAAATAACCTAAAATAATTCTAAATGAATATTTATATAAGTAAGTATATCAAAAAAAATTATTTTCTAATTAACTAAGAGCATATTCTAAATAAATTCAACATATATAATAAATATAATAATATAAAATATACACAAAATACCTATTTTGGGTGAGGGAGTTTACAATCTACCCAACTTAAAATAATTTCGTCCTCGAAATTAAAATAAGGCATAATTTGTTAAATCCTTCACATTCGTACATAAGGTACATCAATCGTAATCTCTTACAAAAATTTAAATAACAAAATCTATTCAAATCTATCGCGATCACTTCAAAATTAAGATAACCACTGTTTAAATCAAAATTCAACCTGTCGTAATCTCTTCTCGATTTTTTTTTTTTAATCAACATTCAAATCTAACTCAAGTCTATATGACATCCCACATCAAAATTTATATCACCATTTCCAACTATCATAATCTCCTCTAGGCTTTGAACAATAAACAATTCTAATCAAATCTTATTCCTATTCTCAAATTAAGAATTTTGTACTCTTCAAATATTTAAACTCAATTTACATCCTCAATATTTCAATTAGGTGACCCAACAATCAAAATTAAACTTTTAATTCAAATCATCAAATTGTAAAATTTAAATCTAATTCACCAGTTGTTCAAGTCTAAAATTCTATATGTATCCTAAAAATTTAAATCGATGATTCATCCTTCAATATTCAAAATTTAAATCATGTGCTCAAAGTATAAATATTGGGTCCTCAATATCAAGATTTTTAAAATTCATTAAATCCTTATTATCTTAATCCCTCTTTTAAAATTCTCCACATTTAAAAGGACTTAATCTCTCAATCTAATCCTACTTGATCACAATCTAAAAGAATTCTCCTCAAGTTTAATAATGCAATTTCTACCCAACTTAGAATTTACCCATCTATCACATAAGGCTCTTACACTTAAGAAAAATATTCCTCAATTTATTTTCTCATGTCATTCAATCCTCAAAACTTTAACACCAACTATATCATATGTGATATGCCCTTAATCAATTATGAAAGATAGTCACCAAATAATGTGATTGGCCTATGGGGTATATCTTGTACTACCCGTGTATCACTTATATCCAAGCACGAGATTTTGTCTTTCCGAAACAAGGGAAGACGGAAAGCAACGAAAAAGAGTTCAAGGAGGGGTAATAGAATGGAAGTATGGGAATCAAAGCGTTTAAAGAATTCAAATGGGAATTGTCAAGACAGTTGTGGATTAAAATCTTAATTTGGTAATTTCCTATTCGCATGCTCACATCGGTGCAGTTATGTACTTGATATGATATGCTTTGTCGTATCTAGAGGGTAAGTATATTTGTCTACTGGTCCACTATACATCTCAATCCACGTAAAATACTATTGCGAAGGGCGAATCAAGCGCATTATGGCTAGCTAGACCATAATACACTGATTCTGATTAGACAATTTGTATTAGTGTGGTTGATCAGGCCCCAATAACACATATGTCATGAACAAGCTCGATATAAGATTAAGCTTGCAAAAGCTAGGCTATAATAGCAGCATAATTCAAGGTAGCACAGAAAATATAACGCTGGATTATGATGTGAGAAGTTACAAAATAATTCAAGTTCGCAAAAGCAAAAATAACATAAGCACTAATAATAAAAGACTCTACAATCTCTACAGTTATCATACAACCTCCTTATCTAAGTCGCTAGTCGACCAAATAGATCAAGGACCTCTAAATTCTATGGTCTGAATAAACACTGTCGTCTTTTGCTAGCATGCGATAAATATCATTCGGTTACACTTCAATTAATAGGTCAAAAGACTATGTGATACTAGGTGTCAAACATTATGGTAAAACTTCTAACTAACTCTAGTAGTGTCTATACTACTCTCAAGTCTTCTTAATACATCAAGGGGTAATGGTATAACAATCTAAAGATAAGGAATTCTAGGTTCACTAGATATTCTAAACTTAGTGGTGTGTCTATATTCTCGTTGTATTCTTAATAGGTGTGCTACTCTAATTATCATCCTAATAACATGGGTTCCTATATTCTAGCAAAAGACTATACTCAAGGAACTATTAGGGAAGCACATGAATCAAACAGGATACAATTGTTCAAAATAGAATACGTAGGACTAGGACACGTAGGAGGAGATGAATCACAGTCAATTGTGGATGAGATCCTATACTCTAGTCCTAGGTGCAGGCTTGTTCGGTACAGTAACGTAACCGATATAATATGCTCTCGACCTGCATGGGCCACCACAAAAATATGTCACGTCCCAGTCCCAAAAATACGTAGGACTAGGACACGTAAGCATGTCAGCCGCATGGATATGGCAACTCCAATATATGGAAACCAAATCCATACGTACGCTGTAATATGAATATAAAATCCACAAGTGGTATAAAATGTAATACAAGTCACAGGGTAAAATCTAAATCTCCTCCACCAAAATCATATAGAAATAAATAACCAGTATCTATGAAACTAGATCTCAATAAGAAGTATCTAAGGATGATAGTTGGATGGAAACAAATCCACTACCAACTCGAATATAAGAGCAAATACAATATGAGTACAACACCACAACACAATATAAGAATACCAGCTATCCATCACAGCTCGAAGAGAAGACATCCTCGGATCACATGTAACCATCCAAATCTGCGCTCCTGCAAATACTCAAGAAAAGATACACCTGGCAGCGGACCAGGTCCTCAGAGGGACGTAACAAGATACAGAAAATACGAGCCAATTTGAATACAGTAAACATGCATATGGTTTGAAAATAAATAAGTACGCTGTACAAGACAATCTATATGAATGCAAATGAGGACAACTTTTCGACGTATGGGCAAGGGTAGGCTATTCGATCTACCTCACAACTCACACACACGTCAATGGACATCAGAAATCGATATACCGCGGGGGTAGCGACCAGCGAGACTCCAGAAATCGACATACCGCGGGGGTAGCGACCAGCGCGACACACGCCCGTAGTGCGAGCTATATACTACGGTTTACCAGAGTGGTTAAAAGCCCATACACCTAATAATTGTCCTCTATGATACTAAGTGCCATGTGTGTGTCAACATATCTAATACATAGTAATGACTGAAAGAAAACTACACATGCAAGAAATATACAGAATGCAATAAATAAACAGAAATATAAATAGCATGCAAAGTACTGTAAACAATTTGGCAAGGTATCTTGCCTGGGGTCCTGCTGCTGGTATGAATCAGAGTCCAAGTCACAAGTCCAAATAGCCTATGTATTACAAATTTATCACGTCAAAAGATAATTTATTTTAATTTATTTAATTCTGGAATAATTACTCTAAAATCCTATTTTAATCTTATTATTCTGATTTTTATGTTAATTCCTAAATTTTGTCCAAAGAAACTGAATTTTATCAACTCGAGACTCATGGCACGTAAATCGAGGCGATCTGTTGACCAAAAAGTCAACCGATACAAACTCGACTTTCATGCATGATTTCCAGTAGATTTCAGCATCAAAAACATACTGGAATTTACGGCTCGTCTGAATTCAAATTCGTTTGGGAATTATGGCACATACAAATTTTGTATTGTGCACCGATGGTTAAATTCTAATCTAAAAGTTCTACAGAATTAACAGTATATAAATACTTCGAAATAAATTCTGGGAAAAATATATGTCGATGATCTCGACATTAGCTTTCCGAAACTTTAAACGGTTCGTGATTCTGATTCCTGGTTCTCCCAAAATCGCGAAAATATCGAAACACGTCTATTTTTGGACATGCTGTACTCTACGAATTTTCCAGAATTTAATACTCATAATTTCGTAAAAAATTTATATAAACAGAAAGCTAACCTCAATATCGTTCTAACAAAAAAAACTGGAGCGCGTTTGGAGTCCGGAGCTAGGAGATATCGTCTTTTTAATTCGTCATAACTAGTAGAAAATGAGGCTGAATTTATGACGAATTTTGACTATTTTTGGACGAAAAAGAGAGGAATTTGGGGAAGAAAAATATGAAGGATGAGGTATTTATAATGGTGGACACTACTTAATTAAATACGACTAGGATTGGTTAATTTGGATAGGATTATGATGAATTTAAATAAGGATAGGATATGCATGAAGTTGATTTCCTAGTAGGTTCAGGATTTGAATTAATTTAAAATAGAGTTTGAATTTATCTCAATAATTTATAATCTTAAATATAATTAAAGATAATACAAATAATTTATAAAATCTTATTAATATCTATTAACACTAAATTAGCATCTATCTAATATTAAGACTATATATATCCAAATAAATCCTAAATAATTTTAAAATCTAAATAAATTTCTTAAAATTCTAA
Organism: Iris macrosiphon; assembly: GCA_036927795.1. Lineage (NCBI taxonomy): Eukaryota > Viridiplantae > Streptophyta > Magnoliopsida > Asparagales > Iridaceae > Iris > Iris macrosiphon. The sequence goes on along the minus strand of JAYESA010000013.1, from coordinate 35,874,186 downwards.
ATAAATTACAAAAAATATAATTAAATATTTTAAAGTAAAATAAATATTTGGTAGGAACGACATGCAAGTATGGTCGTATAGTAAATCATAGAAGTCCTAGAAATTTATGTTTTCTAAGTTTTAATTACCAAAAATTCTAGAAAAATCTCCAAAAATTCTAAAATAACATAAAATAATTCTAAATGAATATTTATATAAGTAAGTATATCAAAAAAAATTATTTTCTAATTAACTAAGAGCATATTCTAAATAAATTCAACATATATAATAAATATAATAATATAAAATATACACAAAATACCTATTTTGGGTGAGGGAGTTTACAAGATTACCCTATCTCTGCATTCTTCCATGCCACACATCCCAGAAGGATGGCATTGACTCTGACTCCTGATCTTCATGGCCAGCTAGGAAAGATCTTTTATAAGAAAGGATCAAACTGAGGATCCTTTGTAAGTAGTCCCTCAGGCCCTATCATGCCCTTCAGAGGATTATTACCGGGCAGCGTCCCGAGTGAAGACTCTTCCTTGATCCAGCCATTTTAAATGGCAACTTTCTGCAATGAATTCATGGAGCAGGGAGGAGTATATCCCAGGGTTAACCCTCGCACCAGTGGATGGCTTAACCCCCTCAATCTTCGATGGGCCAGTTTAACTGCATGGGCCCTGAAGCACTTTCAAGTGGAGCTAGAAAGTATTAGCTTGTTTGAGGCTATCAGTGCTACTAGTGTTGGGCTGCCTATCAATACCAATTTGTTCTTGGCTTTGATGGAGCGATATAAATCGCTAACTGGGACTTTCGCCACTCCGATAAGTGAGTTGGGCCTAGCCCTTCATGATATGGCAGATATCTCCAAGCTGCCAATGGGAGACATTCCTTATGAAGAATATGTCCCCACCAATAGAGAGTTGAAGGATACCAACCCTCAGGGAGTGGCTGTATACCAAGAGCTGATGAGCCACTATCTTGCATGCACCACCTTCTACAGAGAGCCTTCTGATTTAGCCCATATTAACAAATGGGTATCCTACCTCTTCTTTCATCAGACTAGAAATGCCAAGCAGGACAAGGTTGTAGATAGTAAAGACAAACCTTTGAACCCTCTGAGCATTCTTAATGCCAACACAATCAATGATCTTATTGAAGATGCAGAGGCTCCAGATTGTGTTCTTAATGAAGAGATAGTGGGTTATCCTGTAGGAACCAAAGCCTACAGTTATATGAGGCATTATCGAAAGCCTCTGTCAAAAGAAGCTCAACTGGCTGGCTTTCTTTCTATTTGGCTACGTGTCACTACCACATTTTCTAGGAAAGGATATTTTGGTAATTTTCTATTTAAATAAATATTGTGCATGGTAAATAATTATTTGTTGTATTATTTAATTGTTGTTAGTTATTATTTAATTATTTTGGACTTATTTTAGTGGACCCAACTAGTTTAGTTTGGACCCATGGACCAACATGAATTAACTAGTTAGACTTGGCCCATTTAGAAAGCCCATAGTTAAGGAGATGGATTAAATTAATTAAATGATTAGACTAGAAGCTTCCTTCCTTAATTATTTCTTCATGAGAGGCCCCAAGGGGTACATTGGACATTTTACAATTGCTTGGGGGAGGGGCTATGGCCGGCCTATTAATGAGGGGGGGAAATTTCTCTCTCCTCTCATTTCATTCCAAATCTAGATCTAGAATTTTCCCACTACCAAATTCCCTCCATTCCCAATCCAATTCCCTACCAAATTCATTCCAAATTCTTCCCAATTCACCATTAGAGAAGAAGAAAGCAAGGATCTAGAAGAAGGAAGCAAGGATCTACAAAGAGGAGCAAGGATCTACAATTTGGAAGCAAGTTCATCTCAATTGGAGGTTTCATTGGGAATCCATCTCCCAATAGGTATAATTCAGATTTTTCCCATTTAAATAGCTTCTAAATCTGGGATTTAATCATGTAAAATCAACCTATATGTATGTACTACCCATAGGACTTTGTTTTGTGTTCATAGGAGACCCATGGAGAAAGTTATGGTGCTTTTTGTATCAATTTTGTTGGAATTCCGAATTTACATTTTGTTGTGTGTGTCAATTGATCCTATAGATCAATTGGACATGAGATTTGTGTTTGAGGCTAGTGTCGTGTCCATATTGGGATACTTGTGGTTCGTATCCCAACTATTTGGTGATACGTGTCATTTGGGGGTTTTCCTCCGACACGGGGCTTTGAACATGTCGTATTTTGACACGGACACATAGATCTACTTTTGACACTTTGATTTGTTCATAAATATTATTTGTGATTTGTTTGTGTCCTTCGGGGTGCATTTGGTTGTGTGTTGGACTCGTGTCGCATGCGTATCCTAGATCTAGTGGGATACGGTGAGATACTCTCCAATTGTGTGTATTTTGCATAGATCTAATTAATTGTGGTTCAATTCTTCATTTATAATTAGTAAATATATATGGATATTATATATTTATTTTGTGTATTTATTATAGTAATTATTGTAGCATAGATCTATATTTTGTGTGTGCTAATATAATGTACAATATAATATGTAGCTTTCTTGCATGCAAATATATATGTTACTACTTGTTAAATAATATAATTTATACATAAAATATTTTATAAAATATATTTATGTGTTTGATTGTGTAATTGTATTATTTATAATTATTATGAACTTATTGTATATTAATGTATATATTTTAGGTGTGCTTCTAGCCATATAAAATATGTACATTAATATGTACATGAGTTTGTAACAATTGGTATTTAATTATAAGTGTAGATGTGTATATATATAAGTATATAATTATTAGTTATTTAATTATATTGTATTGTAATTTTATTGTATATATATATATTGTTATATATATATATATATATATATATATATATATATATATATATATATATATATATATATATATATATATATATTTTGATTGTTTTAGTAACAGTGAATTAATGACAGTAAAACTGTCATTAATTAGCCGATACAGCAGCCGCTGTAACTCTGTGCATTTAAATGCATTTAATGACAAATCTGTCATTAATTAGCAGTGGGCGGGTCTGAGCGGATTTTCCGCGACAGTCTTTCTGCGACGGTTTTAAACTGTCAGCGATCCAGTCGGCAGTAGGAATTGTATTCAGTTTTTTCTGCGACAGTTTTTCGGTGACAGACGAAACTGTCACTATTAGCCGTTTTAATTAAATTGTATTCTTAGCTCACTGTTTTCAGTGACGCTTTGACAGATTTAATGTATATATTATATATTGTATTTGTATATATTTATATGTATATATATATGTGTTTTGTGAGGTATAATAATTGTTATAATATAGTATTTTAATTATATGAATATTGGGTTGTATATATATATTTTTAAGGTATATATTAATTGTATTATTAGTATACTTTGTGTGAGTTTCTTTTGGAATCTAATTTGATTCCTAAATTGTTGTATTTTATTTTTATATTATTTTATGGATGTTTTGTGAGGTTGACTTTGGGTTTGACCATGTTTGACTTTAGTGGACTTTAGAGTTGACCATAGTTGACTTTTGCCTTAGAATTGAGTTATTAACCTAGAAGTTGTCTAGTTTGACTTGTTCTCTTTCCGGGACCTTGTTTTAATGTTGTATTCCATATCTAGGTCTTCGAGGCACCGAGTCAGACATATGTGAGACTGTTCATTGGACTTCAGGCGAGTACATTCTCTGATAGTTTCTCATTTATGATATCCTCTATGTTCGTTGTATCTAGTGTAGATTTACATGTTCTCTTGACACTATTGTTACACGGATTGGTATATCCTGATCTCGTCATGAGATGTTATTCCTTGGTATATGGTGTATATGGTGCAAGTATTGTTTCATTGGTTATCTTGTACATGTACAGACACCGATTTTCGGGAGGAGTCGCTCTCTTCTTGGGGAATCTCGTGCCATAACGTACCGTGGTTGGATCTATTATACCAGTCGGGGGTGGGGAGTATTTTAGTGTAGATATGTGATCATACCCTCCTTGTGCATGTCTTATTCCTTGTGAGTGTTGATCATACACCGCACGTATAATCAGCCAGGCCATTATACTCTTGTGCAAGTTCCCAAGCCGATCACATGTTAAAGCTAGTACTCACACACTTAGTCATTAGTATTCTTGTTCCATCAGCATATTGTTCATTATTGTATTTCTTTCCAGTACTTCCTTATTGTCTATACATTTCTTGTATCTATTTATGCATCTTGTTTATCCACAGCTATTTACTGTTACATAGTTTTTATCATTATTTGAGAACTGCTGTTAGGGTTGTACTCTGCTCCTTCCTGACTGGAAATATTTTTCCAGATGACACTGAGGAGTACCCTACCTACTATGGACCCCAGGATGTTGTGGGTTTAGATTCTGAGACCCTGGCTCAAGAGGGACTTATCCCAACTGAGACAGTTGACCCTGGAGTTGTAGCTTTATAGTTTTGTAGTATTCTTTTGTACTGGATTTGTCTCCAGCTTATTTCTGTTTTTCTTCAGACTCATTGATGTATTATTTTAGACTCATGAGTTATATTGTGACTATTCTATTCTTTATCTGATTCGTGCTCATTCTATCTTAGTTCTGTGATTGAGTATTTTATCATTATTGGTGGTTCATTATATTAGATAGATTATCTAGACAGCGTTCTACCGCCGATTCTGCGGCGTAGGCTGGGCGTTGTTTCCGACTAGTACCCTTACACCGGGTGCGGGTCGTGACACGTTTTTGGTGGTGGCCCATGCAGGTGTAGCTTCACAAGTATGTGATGTCGTGGTAGTGCGACAACTTAGTTGTACTACTGCGAGCCTGCAATAGGATATAGGATATAGGATATAGGCTGAGATACTCAATCACATCTAGGAAAATTCTTTTGATTCAACTATTCTCCTTTGATATTGATACTTGATCCCTTAAACTGTCCTTTCCTTGATGTCTTACATCTTGTGCCATATTGATTCTTTCTTTCGCTTTGTCTCAGGATGCCGCCTAAGACTAGATCACAGCAAGGGAGAGCAGTTTCTGAGAGGTCTGCGACATCCCGAGGGCCTGCACCAGTCACTTCTCCGGTGATTGGAGTGTCAGCTGCTTTCGGAGGTCCACCACCTACTCAGAGGACTGTGCCAGCTGTATCTGAGGGGCTTCCACCTCCACCTCCTGTGCCAGCAGAGGCGTCACAGATGTTTACACTGTTTCGTGAGATGCTCGAGGCACAGAGGGCTCAGTCGGAGGCACATCAGAGGTAGACCGACGTTCTACGGCAGGGCATCGAGAGTGCTCATCAGCTTGCTCGTGCTGTAGTCGAGAGGAGTTCCGATCCAGCAACAGGTTGTTCCTCAAGTTGCTCAGCTTCGGCCAGGCAACATTCAGGACTTCAAGAAACTGGAGCCTAGGGTTTTCAAAGGGACGGAGGGCATCGTCTATGCTGATGATTGGCTCGAGGACATTGAGCGTCTTATGAGGGTGTCCCGTCTTTCTGAAGATCTGAAGGTTGAGGCGGTAGGACTTCAACTGTTCGACGTCGCTCGTACTTGGTTCAGGAATGAGCCGGTTCTGGTTGACGCAGGACAATCTTGGGAGGTATTCAAGGACCTTTTCAAGAAGAAGTTTTTCGCTCGGATAGACAGGCTTGACTTGGGGAGACAATTTGAGAGTCTCATTCAGGGGAGCATATCTGTGGAGGAATACGCTGCGGAGTTCGGTAGGCTGAGCCGATTTGCAGAGTATCTGGTGAGGGAGCCGGAGGTTCGAGCTATTCGTTTCCGAGAGGGTATAAACTGGGAAGTGAAGATTCTCATTCCGTCTTTTTATGAGACATACTCGGAGATACTTGCGGAGGCACGCAAGGTTGAGCGGGATCTGGGTTTGAAGACCAAGAGAGACCGTGATTCTTTTCTGGGGGCCAACGGCAGTGCAGTATCTGCCAAACGTCCTCATTTCCAGTCCAGACCTTTCCAGCAGCCACAGCAGAACCAGACTCCAGCTAGAGCGCCTTTTCACCAGGCACCTCAGCAGCAGAGACAGTTACAGCAAGCTCTATGCAACTTCTGCAAGAAGCCCGGCCACATCTGGGAAGTTTGCAGAAAGAGGCTAGGAGTTTGTTTGTATTGTGGTACTGAAGGGCATCAATTGAGGGAGTGTCCTCGTCGTGCAGTTCAGGGAGCAGCTCCAGCTCCGAGGGCACAGACGAGACCACCTGCAGCACAACCGAGGGGACCGCTTCCGACACAGCAGCAGCGTTTTGTCCAGTATCAGCAGGGAGGTGCTCGACAGGGACGAGCGTTTGCTATGACCGTCGAAGAGGAGGAACCCACCGGAGATGTCATCGCAGGTTCTATTCTTCTTGATTCCATTCCAGCTTTAGCTTTGTTTGATAGTGGTGCTTCCCATAGTTTTGTATCTGTTTCTTTTGCTCTAAAGCATGGTTTGGTAGCTGAGTCTTTGCTTAGGACTTGCAAGATCATGACCGGGGGAGGCATTATCCTGGTTAATGATATTTGCAAGGATCGGAGAGTTACTCTGGGAGGCCGGGAGTTGAGTGCGTGTCTACTTGTAATGCCACTTCCGAGCTACGACATTGTACTCGGGATGGATTGGTTGAGTAGGCACCGTGCTAGCATAGATTGTAGAGGAGGTAGAGTTTTGTTTGGTTCGCCAGGAGAGCCAGAGTTCGAGTTTGCTAGAGGAGCTGCAGAGCAGGGAGAAGGCATTATTTGTGGAGCTATGGTGGAAGACAAGGAGTTGCCGCATCCGTTGATAGCAGAATTCTTGGATGTGTTTCCTGAGGAATTGCCAGGATTGCCGCCAGATCGAGATGTTGAATTTTCTATAGACTTGGTGCCAGGTGCAGAACCAATTTCGCAGCATGTCTATAGAGTAAACAACAGCGAGCTGGTCGAGTTGAAGAAGCAGGTGGACGAATTGCAGGATAAGGGGTTTATCAGATCGAGTTCTTCACCATGGGGAGCCCCGGTATTGTTTGTACCGAAGAAGGATGGATCGGTGCGTATGTGCATTGATTACAGGGCTTTGAATAATCTCACTATCAAGAATAAGTATCCTTTGCCACGGATTGATGATCTGTTTGATCAGTTGAGTGGTGCGAAGGTATTTTCTAAGATAGATTTGAGATCAGGCTACCATCAGGTGAAGGTGAAGCCGGAGGACATACCGAAGACTGCTTTTAGAACTCGGTATGGTCAGTACGAGTTTATGGTGATGCCGTTTGGTTTGACTAATGCACCGGCGGTATTTATGAACTTGATGAACAAGGTGTTCCACCAGTACCTTGACAAGTTCGTGGTGGTGTTCATCGACGACATACTCATATACTCGAAGACACCGGAGGAGCATGAGGAGCATTTGAGGATTGTGTTGGATGTGCTGAGGAAGGAGAAGTTGTATGGGAAGTTGTCCAAATGTGAGTTTTTCTTGGACAAGGTGGAATTCTTGGGGCATGTTGTGACTGGTGATGGTATTTTAGTGGATCCGAAGAAGATTTCAGCAGTGGAATCTTGGAAGACTCCGAGTTCGGTAGCAGAGATCAGGAGTTTCTTGGGATTGGCAGGCTACTACAGGAAGTTTGTGCAAGATTTTTCGAGGATTGCCGAGCCGATGACCAGACTCACAAGGAAGGATGTGGAGTTTGTTTGGACGGAGGATTGCCAGGTTGCTTTTGAGGAGTTGAAGAAGAGGTTGACGTCTGCTCCTATTTTGACGTTGCCATCAGGGTCCGGAGGTTTCACTATTTATAGTGATGCATCGGGGAAGGGTTTAGGTTGTGTTCTTCAGCAGCATGGGAAAGTGATTGCCTATGCATCCAGGCAATTGCGTCCTCATGAAAAGAACTATCCTACCCATGATTTGGAGTTGGCAGCCGTCATTTTCGCTCTGAAGTTGTGGAAACATTATTTGTACGGAGAGCGTGTGGAGATCTTCACAGACCACAAAAGCTTGAAGTACGTTTTCACACAGAATGAGTTGAACATGAGGCAGCGTCGGTGGTTGGAACTGATATCTCTTTGCAATATCATCCTGGGAAAGCCAATGTAGTTGCCGATGCTTTGAGCAGGTATCCGGTAGCTATGTTCTTGACGCAGGATCGATATTTGTTGGAGGACTTGGAGAGCTTGGGCATTGAGGTGATTGTTCCTGGTGGTGCTATGCAGATGTGGGGATTGCAGATACATTCAGATTTGATGGATAGGATCAAGGCAGCACAGTATGATGATGTATCCTTGAGGAGTATCAGAGCTCAGGTGAGAGCAGGATTGGAGGATGATTTCACTATTGCAGAGGATGGATCTTTGAGGCATGGAGTTAGATTGTGTGTGCCTAGTGGGGAGTTGCGTGAGGAGGTGTTGCAGGAAGCGCATCGCTCTCAGTATTCCATACATCCAGGTGCTAACAAGATGTATCGGGATATGCGAGAGAGTGTGTGGTGGTATGGCATGAAGAGGGAAGTGGCACAGTTTGTATCCAGATGCTTAGTGTGCCAGCAGGTGAAAGCCGAGAGGCAGAGGCTAGGAGGTTTACTTCAGCCATTACCCATTCCAGAGTGGAAGTGGGACCACATTACTATGGATTTTGTGTCCGGAATTCCACGATCTCCAGGAGGGAAAGACGCGATTTGGGTCATTGTTGATAGGTTGACCAAGTCGGCCCACTTTTTGCCTTTCAAGGTGGGTTTGTCTACGGAGAAGCTGGCAGAGATGTATGTGAGGCAGATCGTTAGGATACATGGAGTTCCAGTCAGCATAGTCTCAGATCGGGATAGTCGTTTCACTTCTCATTTCTGGAGGAGTTTGCAGGAGAGTTTGGGCACTCAGCTCAAGTTCAGTACTGCATATCATCCCCAGACAGATGGGCAGTCAGAGAGGACTATTCAGACTCTCGAGGATATGTTGCGCACTTGTGTACTAGATTTTGGGGGTTCTTGGGAGGACCATCTCCATTTGGTAGAGTTTGCTTACAACAACAGTTACCAGGCCAGTATAGAGATGTCACCTTTTGAAGCTCTATATGGTCGGAGGTGTCGTACTCCTTTGTCTTGGGACGATGTTGGAGAGAGAGTTTTGCTTGGGCCAGAGATGGTTGTGGATGCAGCAGAGAAGGTTCAGTTGATCAGAGACAGACTTCGAGTGGCGCAGGACAGACAGCGGCATTGGGCCGATAGCCATCGGAGACCTTTGGAGTTCGAGGTATAGTTTAGATTTTTGTTTGTTCTTGGTTGTTTGTTATAGATTAAGTTCTTAAGGTGGTGTTTTGTTCTAGGTGGGTGGTTTGGTGTTTCTGAGGATTTCTCCGACACGAGGCACGATTCGCTTCGGTGGAGGCGGAAAGCTTAGTCCGCGATTCATTGGACCTTTCACTATTCTAGAGAGGGTCGGTGCAGTTGCTTATAGACTAGACTTGCCACCTGCATTGGAGGGAGTGCATAATGTGTTTCATGTGTCGCAGTTGAGACGATACGTGGCAGATCCTAGTCATGTATTGGATCACTCAGAGATAGAGGTGGGCCCTACTCTTAGCTATCCAGAGCAGCCAGTTGGGATTCTGGATCAGAGAGAGAAGGTGCTGAGGAACCAGACTATTCCTTTGGTGCGCGTCGCATGGAGGCATCACTCTCCGGGGGAGTCTACCTGGGAGAGAGAGGATAAAATGCGAGAGCGTTATCCATATTTGTTTGTACCTTGAGGTATGTTATTTTTTAGTTATGTTCTGTTCATTGTTATGTTCTGTTCATTAGTTAGTTGTGATTCTTTAGTTATGTTCTGTGATTTTCTGGGGGTAGTTTTCGTCTTTGAATTTCGAGAACGAAATTATTTTAAGGAGGGTAGACTTGTCACTACCACATTTTCTAGGAAAGGGTATTTTGGTAATTTCCTATTTAAATAAATATTGTGCATGGTAAATAATTATTTGTTGTATTATTTAATTGTTGTTAGTTATTATTTAATTATTTTGGACTTATTTTAGTGGACCCAACTAGTTTAGTTTGGGCCCATGGACCAACATGAATTAACTAGTTAGACTTGGCCCATTTAGAAAGCCCATAGTTAAGGAGATGGATTAAATTAATTAAATGATTAGACTAGAAGCTTCCTTCCTTAATTATTTCTTCATGAGAGGCCCCAAGGGGTACATTGGACATTTTACAATTGCTTGGGGGAGGGGCTATGGCCGGCCTATTAATGAGGGGGGGAAATTTCTCTCTCCTCTCATTTCATTCCAAATCTAGATCTAGAATTTTCCCACTACCAAATTCCCTCCATTCCCAATCCAATTTCCTACCAAATTCATTCCAAATTCTTCCCAATTCACCATTAGAGAAGAAGAAAGCAAGGATCTAGAAGAAGGAAGCAAGGATCTACAAAGAGGAGCAATGATCTACAATTTGGAAGCAAGTTCATCTCAATTGGAGGTTTCATTGGGAATCCATCTCCCAATAGGTATAATTCAGATTTTTCCCATTTAAATAGCTTCTAAATCTGGGATTTAATCATGTAAAATCAACCTATATGTATGTACTACCCATAGGACTTTGTTTTGTGTTCATAGGAGACCCATGGAGAAAGTTATGGTGCTTTTTGTATCAATTTTGTTGGAATTCCGAATTTACATTTTGTTGTGTGTGTCAATTGATCCTATAGATCAATTGGACATGAGATTTGTGTTTGAGGCTAGTGTCGTGTCCATATTGGGATACTTGTGGTTCGTATCCCAACTATTTGGTGATACGTGTCATTTGGGGGTTTTCCTCCGACACGGGGCTTTGAACATGTCGTATTTTGACACGGACACATAGATCTACTTTTGACACTTTGATTTGTTCATAAATATTATTTGTGATTTGTTTGTGTCCTTCGGGGTGCATTTGGTTGTGTGTTGGACTCGTGTCGCATGCGTATCCTAGATCTAGTGGGATACGGTGAGATACTCTCCAATTGTGTGTATTTTGCATAGATCTAATTAATTGTGGTTCAATTCTTCATTTATAATTAGTAAATATATATGGATATTATATATTTATTTTGTGTATTTATTATAGTAATTATTGTAGCATAGATCTATATTTTGTGTGTGCTAATATAATGTACAATATAATATGTAGCTTTCTTGCATGCAAATATATATGTTACTACTTGTTAAATAATATAATTTATACATAAAATATTTTATAAAATATATTTATGTGTTTGATTGTGTAATTGTATTATTTATAATTATTATGAACTTATTGTATATTAATGTATATATTTTAGGTGTGCTTCTAGCCATATAAAATATGTACATTAATATGTACATGAGTTTGTAACAATTGGTATTTAATTATAAGTGTAGATGTGTATATATATAAGTATATAATTATTAGTTATTTAATTATATTGTATTGTGATTTTATTGTATATATATATATATATATATATATATATATATATATATATATATATATATATTTTGATTGTTTTAGTAACAGTGAATTAATGACAGTAAAACTGTCATTAATTAGCCGATACAGCAGCCGCTGTAACTCTGTGCATTTAAATGCATTTAATGACAAATCTGTCATTAATTAGCAGTGGGCGGGTCTGAGCGGATTTTCCGCGATAGTATTTCTGCGACGGTTTTAAACTGTCAGCGATCCAGTCGGCAGTAGGAATTGTATTCAGTTTTTTCTGCGACAGTTTTTCGGTGACAGACGAAACTGTCACTATTAGCCGTTTTAATTAAATTGTATTCTTAGCTCACTGTTTTCAGTGACGCTTTGACAGATTTAATGTATATATTATATATTATATTTGTATATATTTATATGTATATATATATGTGTTTTGTGAGGTATAATAATTGTTATAATATAGTATTTTAATTATATGAATATTGGGTTGTATATATATATTTTTAAGGTATATATTAATTGTATTATTAGTATACTTTGTGTGAGTTTCTTTTGGAATCTAATTTGATTCCTAAATTGTTGTATTTTATTTTTATATTATTTTATGGATGTTTTGTGAGGTTGACTTTGGGTTTGACCATGTTTGACTTTAGTGAACTTTAGAGTTGACCATAGTTGACTTTTGCCTTAGAATTGAGTTATTAACCTAGAAGTTGTCTAGTTTGACTTGTTCTCTTTCCGGGACCTTGTTTTAATGTTGTATTCCATATCTAGGTCTTTGAGGCACCGAGTCAGACATTTGTGAGACTGTTCATTGGACTTCAGGCGAGTACATTCTCTGATAGTTTCTCATTTATGATATCCTCTATGTTCGTTGTATCTAGTGTAGATTTACAAGTTCTCTTGACACTATTGTTACACGGATTGGTATATCCGGATCTCGTCATGAGATGTTATTCCTTGGTATATGGTGTATATGGTGCAAGTATTGTTTCATTGGTTATCTTGTACATGTACAGACACCGATTTTCGGGAGGAGTCGCTCTCTTCTTGGGGAATCTCGTGCCATAACGTACCGTGGTTGGATCTATTATACCAGTCGGGGGTGGGGAGTATTTTAGTGTAGATATGTGATCATACCCTCCTTGTGCATGTCTTATTCCTTGTGAGTGTTGATCATACACCGCACGTATAATCAGCCAGGCCATTATACTCTTGTGCAAGTTCCCAAGCCGATCACATGTTAAAGCTAGTACTCACACACTTAGTCATTAGTATTCTTGTTCCATCAGCATATTGTTCATTATTGTATTTCTTTCCAGTACTTCCTTATTGTCTATACATTTCTTGTATCTATTTATGCATCTTGTTTATCCACAGCTATTTACTGTTACATAGTTTTTATCATTATTTGAGAACTGCTGTTAGGGTTGTACTCTGCTCCTTCCTGACTGGAAATATTTTTCCAGATGACACTGAGGAGTACCCTACCTACTATGGACCCCAGGATGTTGTGGGTTTAGATTCTGAGACCCTGGCTCAAGAGGGACTTATCCCAACTGAGACAGTTGACCCTGGAGTTGTAGCTTTATAGTTTTGTAGTATTCTTTTGTACTGGATTTGTCTCCAGCTTATTTCTGTTTTTCTTCAGACTCATTGATGTATTATTTTAGACTCATGAGTTGTATTGTGACTATTCTATTCTTTATCTGATTCGTGCTCATTCTATCTTAGTTCTGTGATTGAGTATTTTATCATTATTGGTGGTTCATTATATTAGATAGATTATCTAGACAGCGTTCTACCGCCGATTCTGCGGCGTAGGCTGGGCGTTGTTTCCGACTAGTACCCTTACACCGGGTGCGGGTCGTGACACTACGCTGATGGGTGGTGCCTGGCATCGCGTCTGCAGATCGCATTCATCGCAACACCTTTTGGCCTGCAGTGCGTTAAGTGTTTGGAGCAAGATTGGGCATGCTCCCTGCCATGGTATGCAGGATACACTGGCCTGAGGGCTATTACTGATGGGTTGTTGGCCGATACCACTCAGCGTGAAGGATATCCCAGAGTGGAATTACCATTCTTATATCTGATGGGATGGTTAATTCTTCACAACACCAGAGTGATGTCTCCCAGATCTGCCAGTGGTTCGGGCAATCACTTCTTGTTGAATTACAAGAATTCTTTTTGGAATGTGACTAGCGTCATAGATTGTCGACTAGCACTAAATTTTGCCCATAGTTGGAAGTTCTTCTTCACCGTTCCCCCCGTACATATCAATCAACAGGGGACTAAACTTCAGGATGTAGGTCAGGGGAAGTCTATTCTTTCTCCTGAAGCCTTTTACTGGTTGGTCTGTATTAGACCTTCCCATATGCTGTACAAAAGTGAGGACCACTGCTACTTGGAGCCTTATCTGCCTAGACGTTTTGCCAGGCAATTTGGATATGATCAGTTGCACGTGGAAAATCCCATCACCAGCTTCAAATTCAAAGGTGGGCTTATTGATGGAGCTAAAGGATGGCGTTATTTCATCATGGGTTGTACTGGAGCAACCTTTGCTGTTTTTGCGACCTCTCTCTCCATGGAGTTGCGTATTCTTCATTCATACGCACAGTTTTATGTGTCTATCAATACCTTCCATCGTGATTTTGACGTATATGAAAGTTTCAGAATGCCCTCCCATAAGTCCACTGGAAGAGAGGAGATACCATCTGTCTTCTCTGATGAAGGTGATGAAGCTACTGGTACAAATAATTATTTGTTGATTTTACCGAGAGGCGTAATAGCTCTGCCAGCAGAGCCTCTCATTGTTTCCAATAAACGAAAGGCTTCTACTCTGAAAGAGCCTTCCCCCCGCAAGAAGAAGCAGACTACCAGAGGTCCTAAAAAGACTTCCACCAAGGGGGCCTCTTCCAGGAGTGAGCCTATTGTTTCCCCTGCTAGGGATGATTCTTTGATTAGGGGTCCTTCGCCTTTTAAAGAAGGAGCCTCCACAGTCCCAGCTGAAAGTGCTGGAGATTCTTTGCCCGCGACTGCTGCCGCTACCACCGTTACTGGTGGTGCTTCTATATCGCCTTCGAGGCCGAGCTCAATAATGATCAGTATACCGTTACCAAGACAAATAATGGGACTAGCCCCTCCTTCATCTGTAAGTATTTCAAGCGAGATTCCACCCGATGAACCTCGAGTAGATCTGGGTGATGACTGGGATGACTACCCTCAAGCGTCAGTTGGTTTACCCTCATCACCAAATATGATACCTTATTTAGCATCATTAAGAAATGATTTAGCTATACAGGCTGCAGACGCACTATATATATCATCTGCCATGGGTAAATATTGTCTTTACGATTTCTTCAGGAAAATTTAACATCAAATTGATATTAACTTTCTCTTATCTTACTTTCAGGCGAAGATATTTCTGGGGAGGGCGGAGCTGAAACAACCTCTGATTTTGTTGCGGATCCAGCTAATGAAACGGCGGTGACCACCGTCGAAGAAGCATACCTTGAAGCTGTTGATCCTTCATCCGCAACATTCTCAGATATAATCCTGCCAGCAGCAGTTCAAATAATATCAGAGGTGGATGAACCCACCATCTCGACTGTGCCTCCTTCGTCGAGCATGCCACAACTTTAACTGTTGTTGGTGTCTCTTCTTTTGTTGCGCTATCTGTTGGAGCAACGACTGTGGCAACATCCTCTGCAGTCATTCCAGAAAGGAGATTTACCGATATTGTGGCCACTCCCAGCGTCCATTCGAGCTTTGCTATGCTAGTTGAACAATACACTAGCATATTCTACCTTACTTTGAAAGAATTAATATCCATGGTGCTGGAGAAGAATCTAGGCTTTGATGCTTTGAAGACGTCCTCCAAGCTCACCATAGAGCAGATTAGAAATTTCAATGACGCTGAAAGAGCTAATGCGCTATAGCAAATGGTTAATAGTTTAGAACAACCCATTAACGAATATTTGCAACTATCCTGAGGTAGCAACAATGACTTGGTTCAGGCTGAGTATGACTCCCTAACTGCTGAATTTGCTCAGAAGATAGAAACTTTAAACAAATCCATCCAGGAACATCAACAAGAGATGGAGAAAGAGCAAGCAGTATTGGTGGAGAGTATTCCTCAGCTAGCTCAGTGCCGTACCGAATGTGAGGGATATGAAGTGAGGGTTCAAGAATTGGAAGCTGAATTTGCTCAAACAAGGGAGAGGCTTCTCAAAGTATCGCTAGTTTGTGATGTATTGGAGGGCCAAGTGAATACAGCTCAACAGAACTTGACACATGTGGGTGTCATCCACGCAAGTTTTGTTGATTCTCTGTCTGAACTATCTCTCTTGAGCAATTATGAAGCAAGGCTGGAACTGGCTCGCACCAATATTTTATACTCCAGGAATGAAAGGATGGCTGCTTTGGCGCAACAGATCCGTGATTTAACTGCTCCTCCCCAATGATGTACTTTTTACTTTTTTGCTCCTTATTTTCTCAGAGATAATAAAGATACATTTTCTGACTTTGTGGACCCATCACTTTAAAATATAAATGATAGGCTAAGATGAAAGTGATATCAGAGGTAATATGAACATGATATACTTTCGGTAAGGTTTAGCTGAATATATCTATTTAGAGGTAATATGAACATGATAGAATATAATCCAACTAAATTTGTATACAAAATACTATCAGAGGTAATATGAACATGATAGGTTTTGAAATTAGTTAAACATATCTATTCAGAGGTCATATGAACCTGATATAATATGATTCAGCGAACCTTTGTATGTATTATCATCAGAATAAGATCTTCATCATACTCTATTAAGCAAAGAAGATCAAGCATAATACTTCTTCAGGAATTTGTAGTTGATAGGAGCCATTATCAAATCTCCATTAGGCTTGGCTAATCTGTAAGCGCCATTTGAAATCATATAAGGGCCCTCCATTTCTTTACGATGGTTTATGTGAACTTCGGATATCGTACCCGAGGTAATATGGACGTAGTACAATACCATGTTTGTTGAGGATATACCACTGGGGGATCTTTGGTGGACCTATTATTTGTTGCGCATGTTGAGTGCAAATAATAAGTTCGGAACAAGCCCTATCAGAGGTAATATAGACATGATAGGTTTTATGGCTAGTAAATACATCCTGCTGGGGGATTTTTTTATGGACCCTTTACTTTTTTTGTGCACGTTAGTGCAAGTAATGAGTTTGAGACAAGTCCTGACAGAGGTAATATGGACGCTGTAAAATATGACTCTGTGGGGATAGTGGAGAGACATATTTTTGTTTGAGAGGTAATGTGGACTTAAATTATTCGTTTCCATTGCGGGCATCCCACCGAGGGGTTTTTGGTGGACCTATTACTTCTTGTGCACGAGAGTGCAAGTAATAAGTTTAGGACAAGCCCTGCCAGAGGTAATATGGACGTGGCAGTTTTTGTGGAACTAACACCACTGGCATACTTAGAGTTAAGTACGGGTGCTAAGTTGAGATGACAACCGATATCAGAGGTAATATGGACATGATAATCGATAGCCGAACCTAGAAGGTTTGCTCAGAGGTAATATGGACATGACAAACTCAGCTTGAGAAAAATATTATGACAGCAGTTCAGAGGTAATATGAACGTAAACTAATGTCCGAAAAATTCATTGAGGAGTAATTTTTTGAGTGTGGTCTATCCGAACATGAAGATAGACCAAAGGATCACTCCGCTGAGGAGATTGATGGGACCATAGCTCAGAGGCAATATGAGCATGGCTAGCGCCTAACAAGATTGGTTTGAATAGTCACTGCGGGAATGTGTGAGTAGACCTAAGGATTGCTTCGCTGGGGAGATTTTGAGGATCCATCATCAATTGCGTATCCGGGACTCTTGGATACGATGATGGCTTTTTACAAGAATTTGTAACAAAGGAGAATATGTTGCACATAGACACTTGCTAGGGATGAAGTACCAAGAGTTGATTTGTACCTCTGGGTTATGGACTTATTACCCATGGCGTACCTTAAGTACAGATAATAAGCTGAAATGACTAGCACTACCAAGGTTTATGCGAACGTGATAGTAGAAATTCAAAGAGCAGAACTTTACTCATAGGTGATATGGACATGAGAAAAAAAAAATCTGAAAACATCTTACTCAGAGGTAATGTGGACGTGGTAAGATATGACTCTGTGGGGATAAAAAAAAATAGGACATAGGTAATATGGAAGTGACCATTTTTATGGTGATAGATTTACCCTGCTGGAGAAAGTGGAGAGATGTAGTTAAGAGGTAATATGAATGTGAACGGATCGATAGCAACAGCCTGGGAGGTTTGCTCAGAGGTCACTTGAACATGGCAAACTCAGCTGGGGAAAAAAATATTCGGACAATAGTTCAGAGGTAATATGGACGTGAACCTATGTCCGAAAAATTCACTGGGGAGTGATTTACTGAGTGGGGATAGACCTGAAGATTGCTCCGCTGGGAAGATTTTAGTGACTCATCATCCGGTATTTCTTGAGGGGGAAAATTGCCAAGTTGGAGTGAGATCAATTTGCAGTGACCGTCTTCTCGTTTATAAATACAAAGTGATGACTTTGGCGTCGATCAACTCCTGAATTTTCCTTTTCAGTACATAGCATGCCTTTGTGGGGTGATGAATGTACCGATGAAAGAGACAATATTCTGGGTCATCGACCTTGCCAGCCTTTTCAGGGTATCTGATGTTGGGTAGCCGAAGTTTGTTTTCCTTCATCAATATATTGAAGATTTCAATGATGTCATCCTCATTGAAGGAGAAAGTCCCCTTTGGCTTTTGGGCTTCTGATACCTGAGTCGTACGGTCCTCAAGGAAGATGGTCATAGTTGTATCATCTTCGAACTCAGAGGGAATTCTACCCCCAGCTTTGGATGCTGCTCTATTTTGTCGAGAGAGACTACCCCCAGACATGTCGTTGTCCGGTTTTTCTTCCTGTAATGACAAAGAATAGTTCAATTGGTCAAAAACTGACCGTTTTGCTTTAGAACAGCAACGGTTAATTACAACCTTATAACTTTTACAACAATGTTCTCTAGGAGGTGTAATAGACGTATTAGGAGATCCCCTGTCTTTGCGTTTCTGGATCAAGAAATCACGCAAATTAGGGAGATTATAAGAAGAAGAAGGCTTATTCTGTCTTTTTACATCAGTAGGAAGGTGTAGATTAGGAATCATAACCCTTTCTCTGCCATAGGAATACAGCAGTTCACCCATATGAGTAGCATATGATCCATCATCTGTCTGAGGAGCATATTTTCCCGTGAAATGAGTCTTCTTTATGCGGACTGTCATGCCCCAGTCCTAAAAATAGGTAGGACTAGGAATACGTAACACGCCCAGCCGTATGTATACGAACTCCAATATGTGGAAAGCATATACACACGTACGCTGTTCATGAATATCCAATTCACCAGTGGTAATATACTGTTACAACAAGTCATACACATTCTATATCTCATCCACAAAATATCAAGGAATACTATAAGTGCTGGAATATAAGCGCTGAGTCTGAAATGTCATAGTATAAGCCAGATATGTCTGGTGGGAACAAACCCACTACAAAAGCTAAGATAAAAGTGCTGAAATATAGCAAGACTAGAGCATCGTTTATAAAGAGGCTCCAGCTCTAGATGGTAAGTCTGCCCAAGATCAAGGGAACTCTAATGGTAGTACCTCTAACTCCTCCTCAGATGCATACCTCGTCTCCTGCCCAGGTCCGTATACTATGGGATAGTATGCCTCATCTAAATCTGGAAGGGAACCAGGTCCTCAGTGTGACATAACAAGATACATAAAAGCATGCCATATATAAATACTGAATAAAGTAAATAGGGGTGAGCTAACCATCTAAGTGAATGCAATATGAAGACCTCATAGTACGTATGGGAAAGTGTAGGCTAGACATATGCTGACTTAATTCACCAATCGTCGTGACTGACTAGTATATGCCACATATGCCCCCAGAAACATGGGCACTCTGCAATCGTCCATCTCCGAGGAGCATGGTATCCGAAGGTATAACGTCAAGGAGGTGGGTGTCCCATATGCCTACTAGCTGTCTTCCCCGTCCAATGCGGGTATACAAGTCGAATACACAACGTGTATACCACATAGCTATATTCCAAGTCACAACTTTCTAGATATTATTATTTCGTGCTAAACCGTGATCTGTGTCTCACGCACCGGTAGCTAACCGAGTACGCGAACCCGCATCCCAACATGAATTTCAATTATGATGTGTATACAAGTGTCAGGTCTAGGAGGATATCAGAATACCCTCGTATCTGTAGGTGGGACTGCTAATGTCTAAGTCAGATACACTACGTATGACAGATTTGTCGACCACACCCGAGTCAATCTCGAGCGTGCACAGTTGTATGTATATTGCAACAAGATCACCAACAACAGTTTATAATTTAAGCAGTAGAAATATGGCAAGGTATACTTGCCGAGTAATAGTGCAAGCGTCTACAACAGGGTTCTGAGTTTTTAGTGAAAGAAGAAATGGTGTTAGGGTTTGGGGTGTAATGCATGGAATATATATAGGGATTGAAGTCAATTTACGCAGGGTTAGTTTAGTATTTTAGGGCTTCAAAACCACTTGCTGCTGTTGGTTTTCTTTCTTTCTTGGTCTCGGTTTGCGGCTGAGGGGATTTTGTAATAATGGGGTTTTAAAAGGCGGTGGAATGAACGGCTCACATGTGCAGTGACGCATAGCAAAGCAAAATTGGGTTTTGCTTCTTGCTGGGATATTTTCTACGCGGGTTTTCGGATGTACGCGGGTAGTGGCTTAGGGGTCGGGGTTCAATTTTTTTTATGCGCGGTAAAATAAAAAGAAGAGTTTACGCGGGGGTGAACTGCTGCTGCTAAGGAGTTTTACGCGCGGAGAAGTATATGCGGGGTGATGAGTTGCTGCTGATTTTCTTACTTTACGCGGGGAGGGTGGTTAACGGGTTGCGGGTTTGATCCAATAGGAAATTTCTATATAAAATTATACATATATTCACAGAAAATTCTAGGAAATATATTGGTGCATACGGTTAAGCTAGCAACTGTCCAAAGGGTTTTCTACATGGAATAAATTAGGAATTTTTTTATAATGGCTCCTTAAATCCTCTAAATACAATCTAATAAAACCTATTCTCTTTTTTTTAGCTCATAACTAATATAAATAAATAGAATATACATTTTTTCTGGATTAGGGGTTTTACATTCTACCCAACTTATAAAAATTTCGTCCTCGAAATTAAAACTAAGTCATGGTAGAAAGTCAACGATGGTATAAAGTATAAATTAATAAAGTAATTTCATACCTTGGTTTGTGAATATGTTCAGAAAACGTTTGCGCATGTCGTCCTCGCCTTCCCAAGTGGATTCTCCTGGTGCACCATGCTTCCATGCTATGCGGACCAAGGGAATAGACTGGTTTCTTAATACTTTCTCTCGACGATCAAGGATTTCCACGGGTTGCTCTTGATATGACAAGCTCGGCCCAATAGTGATTTCTGAATGGTCGAGGACATGACTTCTATCTGCCACATATCGCCTGAGTTGTAACACATGGAATACGTTATGTACTCCCTCAAGTGAAGGTGGTAGCGCAAGTCGATATGCCACTTCTTCGACTTTCTCTAGTACGTTAAATGATCCAATGTATCGTGGACTCAACTTGCCGCATCCTCCGAATTGAATGGTGCCTCTGGTGGGTGATATCTTCAAGAAGACATGATCTCCTTCTTTAAACTCCAAGGGACGACGATGAAGGTTTGCCCATTGTTTTTGTCGGTCTTGCGCTGCTCGCAAGTGCCCTTGTATTTTCTTGACTGCCTCGACTGTTTGAACAACCAGCTCTGGTCCTAGAATTTGTCTTTCTCCCACATCACTCCAACATACTGGAGAACAACATTTCCTACCATACAATGCTTCATAGGGATCCATTTGAATGCTCGCTTGATAGCTATTGTTGTAGAAAAACTCGACCAAATGTAAATGGTTCTCCCACGATCCACTGAAATCAAGCATGCATGCTCTCAACATATCTTCCAGTATCTGAATAGTGCGTTCGGACTGGCCATCTGTCTGCGGGTGATATGATGTGCTGAACTTTAGGCGGGTACCAAGACTCTCTTGTATACTTCTCCAAAAGTAAGACGTGAACCTTGTATCCCTGTTAGACACTATACTGACTGGTACTCCTTGTAGTCGCACGATTTCTCTCAAATACATATCTGCTAAGGCTTCTGTAGACTGTCCAACTCTGAATGGTAAAAAGTGGGCAGCCTTGGTGAGTCGATCAACGATCATCCATACCGCATTACGACCATTAGGACTCCTTGGAAAGCCTGTAACAAAGTCCATAGTGATGTGCTCCCATTTCCACTCAGGTATTGGAAGTGGTTGAAGTAATCCTGCAGATCTCTGATGCTCAGCCTTGACTTGCTGACATACCAGGCATTTTGCCACAAAGCGTGCTATCTCCCTCTTCATTCCATGCCACCAATAGTACTGTCTCAGGTCTCTGTACATCTTCGTGCCTCATAGATGAATAGAGTACGTTGAGCTGTGTGCCTCTGTCATCAGCTCTTGACGAAGTTCTCCATTTGGGACATAGAGACGATTTCCATATCTTAAAGTCCCGTCCTCATGTATGCACAATCTTGTCTGTATTCCGGCCTCGGTTCTTTGTCGAAGCCTCTGGAATCTGGCATCTGTTGGCAGGGCAGCCTTGATTCTTTCTACTAATGTTGATTGTAACTGAAGACTTGACAACTGTTCATCTATTCCGGGCATAATGACCTCTATACACATCTGCTCTAGATCTTTTAACAGATGTTGTTGGGTAGTCAAGAAGAATGCCATGGGTCTTCTGCTTAACGCGTCAGATACTACGTTGGCTTTTCCCGGATGGTACTGTAGCTCAATCTCAAAGTCTGCCATCACCTCGAGCCAACGTCTTTGTCTTAGGTTCATGTCCTTCTGAGTGTAGACGTACTTCAGGCTCTTGTGATCAGTGAATATTTCTACTCGTTCTCCGTATAGATAGTGTCTCCAAAGTTTCAAGGCAAAGATGATTGCGGCAAGCTCCAGGTCGTGAGTGGGGTAGTTTTTCTCATGGGTCCTTAGTTGCCTAGAGGCATAGACTACAACCTTCCCATGTTGCATTAAGACGCAACCTAATCCTTTTTTCGGATGCATCGCTATAGATCACGAATCCTCCGGGTCCAGAAGGTATGGTCAAGATAGGTGCCGTAGTCAGATGCTTCTTTAGCTTATCGAATGTTATCTGACACTCCTCTGACCAGATGAACTCCTGCTCCTTGCGGGTCAAGCGGGTCATCGGCTCTGCGATCCTTGCAAAGTTCTCTATGAACCTCCGATAATATCCGGCAAGTCCTAGAAAACTCCTCACCTCTGAGACGTTGGTAGGGGTCGGCCACATCTCTACTGACAAAAACTTCACTGGGTCTACCGAAATACCATCTGCTGTGATAACGTGCCCAAGGAAAGCGACACGATCTAGGAAAAACTCTCACTTGCTCAGCTTTGCATAAAGACTCTCACGCCTTAGTGTCTCTAACACCAGTCTCAAGTGTTCTCCGTGCTCCTCGTGGCTCTTTGAATATACCAAGATTTCAACGATGAAGACTACCATGAACTGGTCCAGATACTGGTGGAAGACTCTGTTCATCAGGTTCATAAACACAGCAGGTGCATTTGTTAATCCAAAAGGCATTACTAAGAACTCGTAGTGACCATAATGAGTCCTGAATGCTGTTTTTGGAATATCTTCTCTCCGCACCTTTACCTGATGATAACCTGATCTTAAATCTATCTTTGAGAACACCACCGCTCCTGTTAGTTGGTCGAACATATCATCAATCCTCGGCAGAGGGTACTTGTTCTTGATTGTCAAAACATTAAGGGCTCTGTAATCAATGCACATACGGAATGTTCCATCCTTCTTTGGTACAAACAACACTGGTGCTCCCCAGGGGGATGTGCTAGGACGAAAAACCCCTAGATCTGTAATTCTTCTAGTTGTTGCTTTAGTTCATCTAATTCTTTCTTTGACAACCGGTACACATTGGAAGATACCGGTGCTGCTCCTGGTACTAACTCAATAGTGAATTCTACTTCTCTATCAGGCGGTAGGCCTGGCAACTCTTCCGGAAATACATCCTTGAATTCTGCAACAATTTTTGGGGGAGCTGTTTCCATAGCCATGTAAGCTCCAAATGTCTGACCTACTCCTTGCTCGATGGTGCCCCGCATGTACTCGAACTTCGGGTGATCTGGTGGTCTAAAAATGACGCTTCTCCTCCGACAGTCTAGTATAGCATTGTACTGGCTTAACCAGTCCATGCCTAAGACAACGTCGAAGTTTGGCATTGGGAGTAATAAAAATTGTGCCCTCATCTCTCTACTACACACGACTACTGAGCACGTTTTAATAGTGCTGGTAACCGGTACTATGCCTCCTCCGGTAAGAATCTTCCAACTCTTAGGCAAGGGGGAAGTAGCTACTTTATGCATGGCTATGAAACTACTAGATATAAAAGATAGTGTAGCGTCAGAATCAAATAATGCAGTAGCAAGTATTGACGTAACTAAAATGGTACTTATGATAGTTTCCCCTTCTGGTTCCTCCATAATTGCAGCTAAGGTAAAGGCATGTCCGTGCCTTTGCCTGGCTCGGTCAAACTGAACCTCCTATGGGGCCAAGGGTGGTCCCTTCTGAAATCCTCCGGGGGCTGGTGAATGCTGACCTCCAGTCGGGGGTAGCAGTCTCTGGGCTGGTGCTGTTGGCCCTTGTCTAGTCTGGGGTGCTGCCTCTCTGCGTTGGGGGCAGTCTCTGGCCAAGTGTTGACTTGTTCCACATATCATGCATAGTCTATTCTTTTTTTGTCAGTCTCTGGCGAAGTGTCCCTTCTTGCCATAATGGTGACAAGTAGGAAGCTCCTTGTGCTGATATGACACTGCCCTTTGTTGTGCCTGTATTCCTGGACGATGGATTGGCCCTCCTGCTCGGGGCTGAGTTTTGGCTGGTATGGTCGTGTTGGAGCGCCTCGCTTCTCGGCCGATGGCCTCCTAGATTCTTGCCTCTGAAAGAACCTCCTCATAGGAGATCCTTGACTGTGTGGTGGTATACCTCTGTAGCTCGGAGGTAAGGCCGTGATGGAACCTACTGGCCTTCTCCAGCTCGTTAGGTACCAGGATGGCACCAAATCGACTAAGTCGACTAAATTCAGCGTCGTAGGCATCTACGGTCATAGTTCCATATTCCAGGTGTAGGAACTGGGAGTATAGAGCATTCCTGACCGTAGCCGGGAAATACTTTGCATTGAAGTACAGTAAGAATTGCTCCCACGTCTGGTTCTTGCCGACGCTGCGCTCTATGGAATCCCACCAGTGATGGGCGTTGCCTTTGAGTTGGGCCCTCACTGCGGTCATCCAAAGATCTGGATGCAGCTGTGAACCTTCCAGTAGCATTTTCGTGTTGGAGACCCAATCTGATATTTCCTCCGGAGTCTAGCTGCCCGAAAATGTTCCCGGGCCCATCTGGCAAAAACCTCGGACAGTACCAGTTGGTTGGACAGGTGCAGGTGCTGGATTGGATGTTCTCTCCAGAGCTATCATCAAGCTCTGCCTTAAGGTCTCAGTCTGATGCCATTGTGCCTGCATCATGGCTTGGAAGAATTGGAACATTTGTGGCTGTCCCTCTAGTTGTGGCATCAGGGCTGGAAAGGGTGGAGGTGGAGGCAAAGGTGTATCTGTCTGTTGTGTCGGTGCCTGGGAGGTCTGTCCTTCTTGCTGGGCTAGTGTAGCCTCCCGAGTAGGACCATTTTGGAGGTACGGGGTTGATGGGTAAACTAGTATCCGTCTCGGGGACTGGTCTCTCGGGGTAGTCGGAGTCCTATTGACATCAAGCGAGGTGTCTGTTGCCTGATTAACCCTATCATCTGTGTGTCCACTGGGTACGTCCATATTTTCTGGGGAAGGATAAAAAAAGGAATAATCAGGATGTAATAGAATGCAGAAGTATGAATTTGGCTGGGAAACTGTCCCTGTATTCTATAGCCAAAAACTTCTAACATACTTGAAGTCTCTTCCTGCGTAAAACAGGGCATTCAAGGTCGTTGGCGTAAAAATATGTTACTAAGCTATCCGCATAAAAAAATAGAGGTTCAAGGAAGTTTGGCGTAAAGTGGAGATTCGAAACTGTCTGCGTAACACAGAGTTTCAAGCTGTCTGGCGTAAAGTCTGTGTACATAGTCCTCGCATAAAAAGTTTCGCACAAAAAATATGCGCGTAGAATATGCTTGTGTAAATTCAGCGTAAAATATCTACGCGTAAAAAGTCTCTACATGTAAAATCTGTCTGTGCGTAAAAAGTTCTCTACGCGTAAAATCTTCGTAAGTCTCTGTGTAAAATATCTATAAGTGAAAGATCCGTGCGTGGATTTTGTCTGTGTAAAGTCTGTGCGTAACAATTTCTGTGCGTAGAATCTGCGCAGAAATATTTGTGTAAAGTTCGCGTAAAAGGTCTGCGTGTAAATTCTGCGCATAAAATATTTGCGCGTAGAATTTTACTGCACAAAATATGTTGCGGCGTAAAGTTGTGCGAGAAACTCATGATTTTGTCAGTCAAATCAGTGATCCTGTCTTCTGAGAAAAAAATACTTGCAAGTCGATCGAGAGGGCTGTTGTGATGATGATTTTGCACAGAGACCTAGGTTGTCGTTTAGTGACATATTTGATATACCACTAACAGGAAGAAAATTTTGAGTCTTCTGAATACGCTGCCTATGTTGTATTGATATAAATGAGCTTTTATGCTCAAGTCTGAAAGAAGTTTTTACGCTCAAGAATAAGACAAAATCAGATGTCAAAAGTTGTTTCTGCACAGGGCTCGAGGCATATCTCTGCATTTAATGCATGAGATTTGTTTTCTTCTAAAATTTGTCAAGTCTGAGAAAGTTAAGACTGTGGCTAATACGCTCATATCACTTATCCTTATATTTTACGCCTAATCAGGCTACCCTACGCTGGTTATCTATTATTCAGGAATCCTCAAGTTTACGCAGGGGTAGTTACCTACATGGTTTGTATGACAGGTCATACGCAGGATTTAGGAAGATTATGGAAATGAGGTCAGTAGTTGTCATAACCGCAGCGTAAAGTAGGCAGTCTTCTACAGAGTTTGGCTTTTACGCCAACAGAATAGTTTCTTGGCTTTTACGCCAACAATAGTCAATTGGTTGATCTAACTAGAGGTCCCTGGTCATGGCGTAAAGGGTTTTTGGCGTAAAACTCTATTTTATCCAAAACATAGGATGGTTTGAAGGAAAAAAATGAGGTTTTAGTCAAGTGTGGATGAGATCCTTATACTCTATTCCTATACGCAGGCTTGTTTTGTACAGTTACGTAACCAAGACAATATAATCTTGACCTGCATGGGCCACCACTAAAAATATGTCACGCCCCAGTCCCAAAAATAGGTAGGACTAGGAATACGTAACACGCCCAGCCGTATGTATAAGAACTCCAATATGTGGAAAACATATACACACGTACGCTGTTCATGAATATCCAATTCACCAGTGGTAATATACTATTACAACAAGTCATACACAATCTATATCTCATCCACAAAATATCAAGGAATACTTTAAGTCTGGAATATAAGCGCTGAGTCTGAAATGTCATAGTACAAACCAGATATGTCTGGTGGGAACAAACCGACTACAAAAGCTAAGATAAAAGTGCTGAAATATAGTAATACTAGAGCATCGTTTATAAAGAGGCTCCAGCTCTAGATGGTAAGTCTGCCCAAGATCAAGGGAACTCTGATGGCAGTACCTCTAACTCCTCCTCAGATGCATACCTCATCTCCTGCCCAGGTCCGTATACTGTGGGATAGTACGCCTTATCTAAATCTGGAAGGGAACCAGGTCCTCAGTGGGACATAACAAGATACATAAAAGTATGCCATATATAAATACTGAATAAAGTAAATAGGGGTGAGCTAACCATCTAAGTGAATGTAATGTGAAGACCTCATAGTACGTATAGGAAAGTGTAGGCTAGACATATGCTGACTTAATTCACCAATCGTCGTGACTGACTAGTATATGCTACATATGCCCCCAGAAACATGGGCACTCTACAATCGTCCATCTCCGAGGAGCATGGTATCCGAAGGTATAACGTCAAGGAGGTGGGTGTCCCATACGCCTACTAGCTGTCTTCCCCGTCCAATATGGGTATACAAGTCGAATACACAACGTGTATACCACGTAGCTATATGCCAAGTCACAACTTTCTAGATATTATTATTTCGTGCTAAGCCGTGATGTGTGTCTCACGCACCGGTAGCTAATCGAGTACGCGAACCCGCATCCCAACATAGAGTTTGAAGGATAATTTTGAGATTTGCCTAGGTTCACGTAAAACAGGGAAAGTCCGCATAATTTTTAAAGTGGGAACTTTCTTCTCTTGTGGGCGTGGAAACTTAGAGTTTAAAGGATTCGCCACTTGTTTTCCTTTGATGTAATCAAAGGGTATATCTGCCTCATCATAGATAGGAGATGTAATTTTACGCACAAGGCGTGTTTGAAATTTCTGGATTTGCACTGAGGCATTGTCAGAAATTTTGTCTACCACGTCACAGACGGGAGACAAAGTTTTACGCACATGGCGTGTTTGAAACTTCTGGATTGGCATTGAGGCATTGCTAGAAATTTTGTCTACCACGTCATAGACGGGAGACAAATTTTTAAGTGCAGGGCGCGTCTGAGACTTCTGGATTGGTACTGAATTATTGCCAGAAGTCTTGTCTACCACGTCACAGACGGAAGACAAAAGATTTACGCATAAGGTGTGTTTGAGACTTCTGGATTGGCACCGAGGCATTGACAGAAGTGTTGTTTACTACGTTACAAACGGGAGACAGAGTCTTATGCGCAGGGTACGTCTGAGACTTTTGGATTGGCACTGAGACATTACCAAAAGTCTTGTCTACCATGTCACAGACGGGAGACAAACCTTTACGCACAGGGCGTGTTGGCTGCATTGTCACAGCTTTGTTGATCAGAGAGTGAGAGCTTGCAGGAAGGGTAGAGGACATCTTAGGCATCCATACTTTACGCAGCTTCC
The DNA here is from genome assembly GCA_036927795.1 of Iris macrosiphon. Classification (NCBI taxonomy): domain Eukaryota; kingdom Viridiplantae; phylum Streptophyta; class Magnoliopsida; order Asparagales; family Iridaceae; genus Iris; species Iris macrosiphon. Next base: position 35,845,553 of record JAYESA010000013.1, on the reverse strand, counting down.
TGTTGTTCTGGATAGAGGAGGAATGAGAGCTACGCCCTGCATGAAGCATGTCTTCATAAGCAGATTGGTCGAAATGGACGGCCAAAGTCTTCTTCGTCAATCCGATGGATACAGCATCATGTTGAGCAATTACTTTCTCGTCAGATGAGAAAGTTGTCCCCAGCAGAGTCCCTATCTTGTGTTTGATGATAAACAAAATAAAAGAAGAGGGTTTATACAAAACCTTTCTTTTTGCTTACAAACTGTCACGCCCCGATCTCCCGCAGGCAATCGGCCGTTCCCGCTAGGCGGGAATCACCCTCGCCAGCGCTCCCGCGGAACGATCGCTTGACCCATCCGGGCATGATGCCGCACGAGCGTGAGCCACGCCCGTGCAAGGCCGGGGTTCATTGGCTGGCGGTAAGAGTTCTAAGCCACAGAGTCGCACAGATTGTCCGAGTGCAGCGGAGTCATGAACGCATAGGCGATCGGTAACAGGTTCACTGAGTCGACAATATAGCGAAAGCATTGAAACACAAGTTTGAAGTAAAGCAGCTCTTTTATTGATATAACATGTGTTACAGGCGGCGTATAGCCGATATTACAAGTCGCTCAAGCCTCTCTCTCTGAAACATAAAGCGTGCCAAGTGGCTACAATTATGGATAATTGTACAGGCGATGATCAGGCGATGTTCTCAACATTATGTCTTCTATATGTGCTTCAGTTCCGGACGCACCGTTGCTTCGGAGTGATGTCCACGCCTTAGCACGTACGTTGGAGGCGTCCGCACCGAACGAGGTTCTCCCGCACCTTGCATACAAACTGGTGGATTATCAGTACATTGAATGCACTGGTGGGGAAGCTACTCGCCCGCTCGACAAATCCAAATACGTTATACAGGTTCCATGCACAACTATTAAGTTGTCTTTCTAGTTGCCTTAAGATCAGTTTCATGCAGATATTGAATAGCCTAACGTGTCGGGCAGTGCACCGTGCGATGTTTAAGGAAACACGGCGAGACTTACCAACTTACCATATCACCTTCCCTGTCCAAGGCAAACATTGTTAATTCGAGCATGGGCAAGTATAATCATTCAGGGGCATAGCATATGCAAACACGAGGGTTGTTTTAACATGATCGTTCAGGTGTTCAGTTAATTTGTTTCATGCGATACAGTATCTCGCACGCGGATAGCCGCTAAGCGAGGATGACTTGTTAACTTATTATTCTTTACCGGCAAGCATGCAACAAGTTAAATACAAGGCGATCACTGGCGTATGCCATAATGGACGGTATAGTCTTTGACGAGAATGGTATACAACGAAATACAAGGGGCTCTACGAACCATTCCGCCGAACAAGAGACTATATAGTCTTTGACGAGAATGGTGTACAACGAAAGTACAAGAGGTGTTGCATGCCATTCCGCCAAGAACAAGAGACTAAAATAATTGGTCTCGCCCGGACCGGGACGATGCCAGTGCCCCAGCATCGCCCGCTAGACCATCCCTGTGCACAAGTTGTCCGTGATCGAACGGCGTCTCGGGTAAGTTATCCATTTACATGATTGGGGGCAACAAGCGTACAAGACAAGAGTACAAGACAAGAGGCAAGCTGTTGAGGCAACAATAGTACAAGACAAGATGCTTTGCCTGTTTCGTTGTTCAGTGAATGACTTTTGCCTTGATGCAATTCTCCTTGGGCAGAGATTGCCTTAGTGACCTAGCGGTCCCGAATACTTGCAGGTTTATTCAGGCACGGAACGACTACGTAGTAGTCGCCCGGGGTTTGGATGAAAACACGGCATCATTACAAGCAGACAAGCATGCGTTTCTAAGGAACGTAAGCAGCACGTTGACTCGGGCCCGAAGGTAAGCCGAGAGATGAAACCGTTAGGGACTTAGCATGCGAGGGTCTGAATACAAGCAGTATTTCAATTTCCATGTTCTAGCATAAGCAATACGAGTTGGGATTATTCCCTTAGCTAGGTGCGTTGGATTTATTAGCATGCAGGGGGTGAATCACCTAGCGACTAGCATAAATATTCCAGATTTTATGTGTGCTGGCTAAGCAAAGACAAGTTCACCGTAGCCACCCACCTTAGCGATGATTCGCCTCGGTAGAGCGACTCGTCAAGCGAGCCTCTGAAAGCCTGAGCTGGATTCTTGTAGGGACAAGTCGGGATATCCTTTGCTTCTTGTTCGAGGCAAAGCGGGTCGGGACAGTTGCACTTTTGCCGTTTGAGTCGGCAGTCCGCTAGAACGGAACGGGGTGTTACACAAACAAGAAAAAGAGTATAATTAATCCTATGTTGAGTACAATAAAATAATTTTGGGGAAGTATTGCTATAGAAGTCTGATCTGCGGTCGATCACTTTGTTCCTTGGACCACACGATGATGAAGAAGTGCTGTAGAAGAAGCTTCAAGAGTTGCAAGTAGAATTGAATTCCTGTTGCCAAAGTTGTCAACCAAAACTCCCTGTATGTGCTCTCTCTCTGATCTCTTCTTGTGCTTCTGTTTGATCGTTTTGTGTCCTCCTTTACCCTGTGACCAGGAGTATCTATTTATAGAGATCAATCAAATAACTGCCAGGTTGGCGTATAAGCCAAGCAACTGTCTTGTTGGCGTAAAATGCCAAACTGCCAAGAAGATTGCATCTTTTACGCTGCGGTTATGATAACTGCCACCCACGTTCCAATTGTCTTCTGAATATGCGTATGACACGTGTCCCTTTATGAGGTAACATGTATAACTGCTTCTCGAAGATCATGGCATGCAAGCCACGTACGTAACTGCACCTTGCGTAAAGATGGTTGGCGTAAAAGCCAAATAATTGTCTTGTTGGCGTAAGAGACCAAACTGTGAAGAAGAAGACTTCTTTTATGCTGCGGTTATGATAACTGCTATCCACGTTGCCATAGTATTCTGAATCTGCGTATGACACGTGTTCCTTTATGAGGTAACGCGTATAACTGCTTCTCGAAGATAATGGCATGCAAGCCACGTAGGTAACTGCACCTTGCGTAAAGATGGTTGGCGTAAAAGCCAAATAATTATCTTGTTGGCGTAAGGGACCAAACTGTGAAGAAGAAGACTTCTTTTACGCTGCGGTTATGATAACTGCTACCCACGTTCCCATAGTCTTCTGAATCTGCGTATGACACGTGTCCCTTTATGAGGTAACGCGTATAACTGCTTCTCGAAGATCATGGCATACAAGCCACGTAGGTAACTGCACCTTGCGTAAAGATGGTTGGCGTAAAAGCCAAATAATTGTCTTGTTGGCGTAAAAGGCCAAACTCTGCGTAAAACTTGATGATTCATGAATAATAGATAACCAGCGTAAAATAGACAATTATTCGTCACGACTGAGGTCTTGAGCGTATTCTGGACTAAATAGCCTTATCACATACCTTTGCGAATATAGCCGAGTTGGCGTATTTCGAGGAGATAGCATACGGCGTACTCCTATAGTTGAAAATAGCCTGGTTGGCGTAAAATACAAGGATGGTGATGTGAGCGTATTAGTCACAATTTTAGCTTTCCCAGTCAATTATCCATCACGACTGAGGTCTTGAGCGTATTCTGGGCTAAATAGCCTTATCACGTACCTTTGCAAATATAGCCCAGTTGCCATATTTTGAGAAGATAGCATACGGCATACTTCTATAGTTGAAAATAGCCTGGTTGGCATAAAATGCAAGGATGGTGATGTGAGCGTATTAGTCACAGTTTTAGCTTTCCCAGTCAATTATCCATCACGACTGAAGTCTTGAGCGTATTCTGGGCTAAATAGCCTTATCACGTACCTTTGCAAATATAGCCGAATTGGCGTATTTCAAGGAGATAGCATACGGCGTACTCCTATAGTTGAAAATAGCCTGGTTGGCGTAAAATACAAGGATGGTGATGTGAGCGTATTTGTCACAGTTTTATCTCTCCCAGTCATGACAAAATATAAAGAATAGAACAAAATCTCATGCATTAAATGCAGAGATATGCCTCCATCTCGTGCATTAAATGCAGAGATATGCCTCGAGTTCTGTGCGAGAAATAGCTTTTGATGTGGCATTTGATTTTGTCTCATCTTGAGCGTAAAAACTCATTTCTGCCCATGTACAATAGGCAGTGTATTCTTTGAATTCGTAAAAATGACTTGTATCAAGAATATGTCGCTAAACGATAACCTGGGTCTCTGTGCAAAATCATCATCACAGTCGTCCTCTCGATCATCGTGCAGTACTTTTGTCAGGAGTCAGGTTCACTGATTTGTCTGACAACTTCATCCGAGAAATACGAAGAGTTCCTCGTACAACTTTACGCTGCATTAAAAACAAACATATTTTAAACTTTACGCCAGAAGGTATAGTAACCTTTATGCCAAAACAGCCTTGAAGCACTGCTTTACGCGGACAGCTCTGAAGCTCTACTTTACGCCAAACAGCTCTGAAGCCCTGTTTTACGCGGACAGCTCTGAAGCTCTACTTTATGCCAAACACCTCTGAAGCTCTGCTTTATGTGGACAGCTCTGAAGCTCTATTTTATGCCAAACAGCTCTGAAGCTCTGTTTTACATGGACTTCTCTGGAGCCATGTTTTACGCCACACAGTTTTGAGGCTCTATTTTATGCAGACTTCATGTATGTTGGGGGTTTTGACTGTATAATACGCGTACAATTCCCCAGCGTATTTCATGCTTCTACAACTGATATTCCTTCTCCACTTACAATATATCCCCAAAAAGGAAATGCTATCTAACCAAAATTCATATTTACTCAGTTTTTCATTTAATTTCTCATGTCGTAGAGTTTGAAGTACTATCCTCAAATATTCTTCATGTTCTTTTTCATTCTTCGAGTAGATTACTATATCATCAATGAACACAATTACAAATTTATTCAAGTGTTGATAAAATATTCTATTCATTAAATCTATAAAGATTGCAAGTGCATTCGTTAATCCGAATGACATAACTTGAAATTCATAATGCCCATAATGAGTTCTGAAGGCTGTTTTTGGTATGTCTTCATTTCTAACCTTCACTTGGTGATATCCAGATCTAAGATCAATTTTTGAAAATACGGTTGCTCCTCCTAATTGATCAAATAATTCGTCGATCCTTGGTAATGGATATTTAATTTTGATAGTTACTTCATTTAGTGCTCTATATTCAATTACCAACCTCAAACTTCCATCTTATTTTCTTTACAAATAATACAGGTGCTCCCCATGGTGATGCACTAGGTCTAATAAATTCTTTAGCCAATAACTCCTTGATTTGTTTATTTAATTCGGCTATCTCCTCTTTATTCATTGGATATATCTTCTTTGCAATAGGAGAAGCTCCATGAATTAGATCAACACTAAATTTGATGACCCTATCAGGTGGTAGTCCAAGTAATTCGTCAGGAAAAATATTTTTAAATTCATCAACAATTCTTAGCCATTTTTTAATCTCCTAATTTTGATTTTTTTTTTCCTGAAGGTAATTCAAAATTTTCTAATTCATTTTTATCAAATTCTTTCTGATCTTTAACAAATCATGTATGTCCTTGCTTGGCAGTTGAAATAAAACTCTTCCTTGTCTACAATTTATAACTGCTGAGGTCAAAGTTAACCAGTCCATTCATAGTACCACATCATATCTATTCATAGGAAAGACTAATAATCTAACCTGAAAACTTCCTCCTCCTATTTTAATTGGACACTCTCTACATATTCTGCTACCTTCTACTATATCATTACCAGTAAGGATTTTCAAATTTTTGGCTAAGGACTGAGTCATAATATCATGTATGTATGCAAAAGATGCAGATATAAAGGAGTGAGTTGCTCCAGAATCAAATAGTACTAATTAAGGGCTAGATGATACAAGTATGGTACCTGTTACCACTTCTCCAGCCAACTCTTCCTCATTGACATTCATCATGAAAGCATGTCCCTGCTTCTTCCTTTTTTTGTTATAATTCTGATTTGCTTTATGTGCTTGGTTAAATTTATGAGCTTGAGGAGCTAGCAATGGTGTTTGCTGATATCCAGAAGATACACGGGCTTGAGTTAGAGGTACTGGAGGCGCTGTTATTGCCATGGATCTGGATCCATTAAATTGAAGCATTGGCCTTGGCCTGAATCCTTGGTTCATAAGCCTTGGTCCTTGTTGAGTGTTTGGGTCTTCCTATGAGTTATCGAGGACATTGCGGAGCTTGATGTCTAGACGATCCACGCTTAAGACACAGTCCATGCAACTTCCTGCAGGAGTTCTTTGCGTGTCCGAGTTTCCCATAATAAGTAAAACTTATTTGGTTTCTATATTGCTCAGCTTTTGTGTGTTTGACCTGGCCTTACCCTTGGTTCCTTGTCTAAGAAGAACTAGTTTCCCAGTTTCTCTTTTATCCTCCCACTTTTGAGCCAGATTTTTTATTATGCATCATTTCTTGGTCCCTAGCTACTTCTACCACAACAGCATATGTTGGGCAGTGGTAGGGTGCTACTCATGCCTTCAACTTGTTGTCTAGTCCTTCGTGAAATTGATCTATTTTTTCCTGCTCAGTAGTCACCATATATGGAGCAAATCTACTCAGCCTTGTAAATTCTGCTACATATTCCTCAACAGAAGTTTTATTTTGCTTTAAGTAGATAAAACTCTTCTCAAGTTCCATTCTTGTTGTTGTAGGAAAGAATCTTTCTTCAAATCTTCTTTTGAATTCTTTCCAAGATATCACTTTATTTGAATCTTCCGAATGCAGAATGCTCCACCAATTCTCCGCCAAATCCTTTAGTTGTATCCTTAATTGTGATACTACATCGTCTGTGGCAATCTTAGCCCCCTTCAGTAATCCTTCAGTAGTTTTTAACCACTGTCCTGCTTCCAAGGGATTTTCTGTCCCCGAGAAATCAGATGAATTTAGCCTCCTGAAGTCCAGAATCGTCCATGTTTTTGATATTGGGGTTGCATCAAGTCGTTCCAGTATCTTTGCAGATATGGCTTGAGCAAGTTGAACTTGCTGAGTATTGATTTCTAGAACTTTGTGGAAGATCTCAAACACGTCAACAATTCAAGGTTCAGAAGATTTTGAGTGCGACGATTTGCGAGGAGGAGAAGTAGTAATCTCCTGAACATTTTTAAAATACATCATTTTTCAATTCAAGTAGGAGTATAAAGTAAATATCAGGATATACTAAATCAATATAAAGAATTTGTTAATTGGAATTAAAATTACAAAACTAAGATCAATTGCAAACTCAGATAAAGAACAAACATATTTCATTCACTATGTCAAAATGTGGTAGAATATGCTTCTAGGAGTTGTAAAATATCTTACATACTATTTACACCCCTACACTTCCATCCTTCCTAACTTTTATTTGCATCTGTTGTTTCTACAAAAAGGTACCCAACAGACAAATCCTCCCCCCCCCATTTTTTCTACAACATGGTCACCCCCTTTTCAAAAGCACATCTTCCTCCTCAAGGATCTTAGCACAGGGGTTAAGTTCCCTCCATTCTTCTAGCTTCCCCTCGTATCCTTCTAATTTTGGATAGAAGGTCTCATCCATTATTTTCAAGAAAAATATGCAATACACTTCAGCTTCATGGTATACTTTCGCTCCATCTTCGACATCCCTGATTACTGGTCTTTGAATCTCAAAGTATACTAAGTGGACGGGAAGGTTGTAGTGTTTCGGCACTTTCCATTCTTCTCTTGCATATTGTTCGTACCCATATAAGGTACGTTTACTACCGTCCCAAAATACGCATGGTATGAAGCGATCCATGACCTACACTTAGAAACAAATTCTAAGATCAATGGGCTAAAAATCATAAATACTAGAATATATCCTTAATGCAACTATGAATACTAAAATAGTATGTGCCTTAGATTCCTAAATACAAGGGAAAGTAAAAAATAATACCCCAATAAAGTGTAAATCATATCAACAAAATATATATATGTCCTTTGATAATTGCTCTGCACTTTAATCCTAAGGTTCAGATTCAAAATATCTTGTATTCCAAAGTCATAAATTTCAACCTTCTTGGAATCCGTAAACTTATTCATATATGTGATTCCTATAGGTTTGGTTCTAGAAAACTTAGATCGCTAGGAAGACCTATATGGGCCACCACTAAAAGACGTGTCACGTCCCTGATTCCCATAGTACGAAATATGAGTACAATAATACATCTCCAGACTATGCACCTATGCAACACATTGGTATCGTATTTACGATTGTCGCCTGTAGGTTCTAGGATAAGGTACATGACAATAAAGAGTACATTCCATAATATTCACATATTGTACATAAGCTGCTTATCAACTTATTTTTACATAACCATATTACCAAGTTTTCTCCAAAAACCATAATTTACATATAATAGCTATAAAATGAGATATGCTGTCTTCCAAAAGCTAATTCCCTTACTCGTCCATCTCATCGATGTCATATAAGGGTAGTGTTTCTTCATCAGTTTCTTCATTTCCTAGTGAACAAAACTAGGTCATCAGAATGACAAGCAAGCCCTTATATCAAGAACGTTTTAAAAAAATAAAAATAAAAATGCAAGGATAGGTCATATCAGAAGAAAATAGATATCTGATATGAAAAATGGAACATTTGCTACTGATTTATAGTATAAACTTGAAATATGAGGTTTCGTATTTCTAATAAAACATATTCCATAATGTGTCCAAAACACAGTCACAAACACAATCCGTAATACAAAATTCCTATATGCAAATGCAATTTAGAGAACGCTTTTGGATCACTATCAACACCTATTTTCTCGGCAATAATCTCATATTCCTAGGATCAAGTAATTTTCTTGATGGGTGGTGCTTAGATTTTTTTTCTATCCCACAAGTAATATTGGATATACACAATTGTCGAATTTCTTGATCTCTTTGAAGAACTCGGATCCAATGGCGGTTATATACCGGCTTATAACAAGTGTCGGATTACTTGAGTCGATGCTCAAAATTCTTTTGTAGTAATTGTCGAATATCTTGAACTTTTCCAAGAATTCGGAACATAAGTCAACATTAGATATACACAATTGTCGAATCTTGATCTCTTTCAAGAATTTGAATCTAATGAAAAATAAGTGAGCTAAGCCTTACCTCGGTCATCGTATGGCCATACGTATGCCGGAAACTACTGATCAGCTTTTAAAATAATGGATATTGCTGAGAGTTCGACGGTGTGATCCAAATGTTCTCTCACACCCAATATAATTCTATAAAATACAGTCATTTCTATCTAATAATCAATTAAGTTGAATTATAGGTCTTGTTTTGTATCCCAGTGTGTGTCAGAGACTACACATTTTGCGAGAACATCGCTTTTAGCAATCGTTCCGTCTTTTGCGAAAACGTAAAATGTTTATTATATATATATATATATATATATATATATATATATATATATATATATATATATATATTCTGTTTCGTGTACGCAGGTATCACGTTTAACAGAGCTATTCCAAATGGTAGAATTTTTTTCGAAAAACATTAAAATTATATTCCTCTCATTGGAATATATATTCCTCTCCTTGGAATATATAATAAATACTATTTTATTTGCTCTTTTGTGTACGTGCAAAGTGTCCTACGCGTCCTACAATCTAAGCAAATTCATAATCTAAGATTTTTAGGGTTAAACCTAAGTCAAAAATTCTAATAACTTAAAATAGAGATCAACCTTTTATTAGGATTTTTCGAAAATGATTCTCTCTTAAATTTCCTATAAATTTTGGCAGTCTCCTTTGTATTTTGGACTCCGAAAATTTTCACAATTTAATAAACAGACACTGATCAACCCTCCGTAGAATTCTCGGATACGTCGACCCCTTCAGTGGATCAACTCTCTACACCAAAATCGCACGCATTTAATAAATACTAAAGTTTAATTATTTTTAAAAGAAAATTTTCTTACCAAGGCTTGTTTATAGCAATAGCGTTTACCTCGGTTAATTTATCCTTATGCAAGCAATCCATATTTATGCAACAACTACTACAAGAATTCCAAATCAAGAGAGATTAAGTAATCATGGTTTATATAAATAAAATCTATCGATAATCAACACAATAATTGAAAGTATGTATACTTAATCCCAAATACGAGTTTTACTTTTACAAGAAAAAATCCTTTGTAAGATATTGATCATTTTATATTTTCACACAAGCAATATTTATAATACTAGAATAAACTGCAAGTCATCCGTTTTGGAATAATTTCTAAATTAATTAGAAGAAAACTCATATATGAATAAATATACTAACTTCAACTTATTCTCTTCAAAATCATTGAAGATTATCTAATATCTTGTTTAAAACATTTACAAAAATAATATTAGGTCACCCTAACATATAAATACTTATAAATACTCATTTTAACTATAATTTGAGCCAAAACGACCAAATTAATCATATTTAATAAATTTGGACATATTTATTATTTATGAAAATTTTGTGAAATAAGACACCCTTTATAGTGTTTTTCAACAATTAAGTAAAGATACATAAAAGTCTATATAATCTGTACTAAAATTATATTTTGTGAATATGATGGTTGAATCAATGAATAATGATCTTTCCGAAGATGTCAACTAATTTAATTCAAGTCAACCTATACGTAATTTGTTCTTAGACAAGCACAAGCGTTTATGTTGAAAATCATACAAGTATTACTTTCAAGTGCATCACACATAGATATAATTATTTCTAATGCTTGTATTAACAAAATTCAATGACAATAGCATGACAATTCCTCATATTTTTTAAAATAATCATGTCATAATTATATATGTACATGCATCATATTAAAATTCTTCAATGACAAAATTAAGGCAGTGTCACCATATTATACCGTGTCCAAATCATAATAACCCTCATTTCACATTTATAGAATTATCTTGAATTTTCAGAAAATAAAATTAGATAATTTCCAGAACATTAATCATTTGATTTGAACATAGTAGTCAAACAAAGTAACCAATTTGAAAATGAATTTGAGAAAGGTGGTAAGGGCTAGCCTAGCTTTTGAGTACTTTTCTTGATTGGGGAAAATTTTCTTGTTCCTCCTTCACTAATTTAACCTAGAATTTTCAATATATATATATATATATATATATATATATATATATATATATATATATATATATATATATATATATATATATATATCACAGGATCTTAGTTTGGATATCTCAAGTTGGAAACAAATTTAGAAGAAATAGGAAGGAAATATACCTAGAATGAAAAGGAGTGGTGGTGGTGGTTGTCCGAGGAGGAGGTCGACCGGGTGGGGGGTGGTCGGCACTGGCGTCAGCGAACAACGGTCGTCAACGGCAGCTGCAGCCAACAGTAGTCGCAGCAGCAGCAACAAAATGCAGCGGCAGCAGCATACAGCCGAAGCAGCAGCAGATAGAGAGTGATGGAGAGAGATATGAGTGAACGAGAGAGATATGAAGATGATGGTGACCGAATCCCCCTTTTCCCCCTCTCTCTCCATATGTACCCAGTCCAACCTCATTTCCTAGAAACCTAAAAGACCCATCATGGTGTTTTTAGGGTGAATCACCCTTGCCTTAAGCCACCAGGTGACACTTGGATGGTTGGTGAATGGAAAATTTTGTAATTGCAAACTTTTCCTTAGGGTTCTTTATGAAATAATTTTAGGTTGGAATAATTACAATGATTTTGTTAGGGGCTAAAATACAAATAAATAAATATCTATTTATATATACCATACCAAATAATAATTATACATATAATTTATATATATATGTATTGTCATGCTCCAGTCCCAAAATATCGAGGGACTAGCCACGTGGCAATGGCCAGTAGCACACACCAATGGGCAAACCCAATATAATGGACCCATTAGGGTGTACTTAAGCTGTAAAACAACAGTAAATAGGTCTATGATACAAGTCACAGTCTAATTCTAATCTTATCCACAGAAGGTAATCACAGTTCAATATCAGAATAATCGAAATAAAATATAATCTAACAACAAGTCTCAATAAAATATCTCGGGGAACAACCCGATAATGAGTTTGATACATCAATTCAATAAACAGGAAATAACAGAAATAACTGAGTATAGATAAAGCAGATACTCAGGAGAAATCCTCGGCGATCACCTCGTCCTCGGATTCTGGTACTGCTCTAATGTCTGCTCATGTCCCATATATCTCGGGATAGATCTCCTCAGCTATACTTGGGGACATAATCCGGATCCAGGTCCTCAGGGGACATAGCAAGGTACAAGAATAACTCAAGCCAAAATAAATGCAGTGCAATAATAAATGAAATAATAGGGTAAACTATGTAACCAGGTAGGTGATATGCAAGTTGAGAGCATCACTAGATCTCAGGCTGAAACCACTACAAGCTCTGTGTCGGGGAGCCGGAAGTAGTGATATCACGTAATGGGCCAAGCTCGGGTTTAGAGTCTTGAGCACCGCATTAATAAGGGTTTTATATATATAATCAGCCTGTAGCCTATATGTTTCTCCCCGTCCAATGTAATCATACGTCTCATGTCCATGACACGCAAGATCATGACCTCTAACTGATGCAACGAGTCATAATGATAGCCAAGTATATGTATAAAGTCTATGTCACGAATCCTGTAACCTATACAGAATCACCATGAATAACTCAGAAGATTCTGTCACATAAATAGTGTCAGGTGTCCTATGGTATGACGTACTTGATAATGCAAGCACGAAGATATATAGGGTCGCGATATCAATCTCTAGTGACGTTACACGACTCCGCGTACGGCATCGACACCCGAATATTATTCGGATATTAAGCAACGTCTCACGGTCCTGGGTTGACCATGTACATCACAGAAGTATATATATGAATAACTCAAGAAACAATATCAGATAACTAATGCAAGTTTGGCAATGTACACTTGCCTGGTGTTTGGTTTCCAATTGTTGCTCTGGTATCAGCGGGATCTGTAGGTACTCCTCCGGTTGCTGAAATAAACACTACCATCATGCTCAGAAGATATCAAATAGCTAGAATTGTCTGTCCATAAGTCCAATTTGGACACAGGGGCAAAAGTGACAGTTTTGGGTCAAAGCGGGGTCCACATGTGGCCCGCTTCGCACCGAAAAATGTGCCAGAGATAAAATTCTCCAAATTCGTCAAACTTAGTGTCTACAAGTCCAGAACGACGATAAGAACCTAACGGAATGTCCAGAACTGGATTCCGATGAGCCGATCACAAAATCGTCCATCAAGTGGAGCCGTAGGGCCCACGATACGGGATTTTGTCAACGTTCTCAGAATCGAACCAAACTTGGGTCACAGGACCAGAAAAATGCTACGAATCCAATGATGCAAGTTTCGTTTCGAAACGACGAGCATACACGAAGCTACAATGAGTTTTAGAACACGACCGATACGGGGTGTTGTCGACGGATACGCGTTGATTCCGGTGTGCACGCACATCTAAATCAACTTTCGTGAAATCCTACACGTCCGTATTAATAGTGCGAACCTTTCGGTGAAGTTCGCACACGACCAAGTCGTCTCATTTAGCGGGGCGCACCCAGTTCTGAGAAAATTAGAGTTTTTAAATACCAAGTTTTTGGCCATTTTCACCCGCGAATAAATCATAATCTACAACACCATAAATTAAACTAAAAACAGGGTTTCAAACTTGGTCATATGGTCTGAATTATTGTTCAAGTGAATTTTAGAAATAGTTAACAGGTTGCACGCAAAACGATCGTGAACTGGGATGTTCGGGACAAATTCTGAATTTTTATAAATGGGGTTTTTTTTTCCTGATTTTGGGTCGCGGTTTACGACCGACACAGGATGTGATACCCCGAACTAGTTATACGGGTTTCGAGAGGGTCACGCGGTCTACGCGCAGGATTCGACAAAATGGAAAATAGGTAGACCCAGGGAGTTACACTAGCGTGAAGACAGGTACCTCGCTGTTCCGAAAGGACGCGACGCAGGGGCAAGGCGGCGGCGGCGGTGATGGCTGAGCTACGGCTGCTGGGGGCCGTGGGGCTCATCGCCGACGGCTGAGGACGTTGACGAGGGCGTCGGGGTGGGCAGGCGGAGTCGACGGGGACGTCGGGGTGGGCCGGCGGTGATGGAGATGGTGGTGGCGGTGGTTTTAGGGCTCGGGGGGGGGGGGGTTATAAAGGAAAGGGGAGAGGGGGAGCGGTGGAGGGGTTTGCGGGTTCGGGTAGGGTCGGGTTGGGTCGGGTTGGGTAGGACCCGACCCATTAGGTTCAGGGTTGGGTTCGGTTTAGGTTGGTCCGGTTCAGTCCAGTTCAGTCCGGTTCAACCCGGTTCAGTCCGGATTAATTGGGTTTAAGCTGATTTAATTAAATCCTTGGTATTTAGCTATTTAAAAATAGTTTTTGAGCCCAATAAATTCCAAAAAAAATTACACAACATCCAATAATTAATAATACACCAAAAAATATAATTTTATAATATTTTAATACTTAATTTAATCCATAAAATATTAATCCATGAAGGATATTTTTAATAATTAATTAAAAATTATCAAAAAATTAAGAAAATTCATTTTAAAGATTTAAAAAAAATAGGTTGTCACAATCTACCCACCTTAAAAGAATTGCGTCCTCGCAATTAAGAACAAAACAAAATCGGTCAGAAGAGATGACACGGTTGTAAGACATGCGTGTGGCACGACACAAGGGATTAAGAATCATGAACAAGAAGATCGAGAGAAAGATCAAGCAGAACATGTAGGGAAGGAAATAAGATATTTTCCTAGGCAATGAGAGATAAGTAAAAGAAATTTGGATAGAGCAAAAAAATCTATAGCTTAGGAAAACTAGGTTATCACTTATTAATAAGTTCGAAATACCATGTTTAAGACTAAGGAAAGAAATTAACAGGCACGTGCTAAAGTATTACTAGGAATAGCTAGCTATGAATAACTCAACTCTTACGTGCATTCGCTACTCCACGAGTTTGTGCGTCCTCCATGGTCATCACAAAAGCTTGTCCACGTCCTTGTGGCGGTGTCCTCTGCTGTTGCTGAGCTTGCTGAAAAAGTGCTGCCTGGGTTGCCAAAGGTGGCCTCGGTACTGGTAAAGCTTGTCGATTTACTATCGGTGCTCGTTCTCGAGGCTTAGGGCAATCCTTCACTGAATGCTGATTGGATCCGCAAGCTAAATATAATCTTAATTTACGTCTACACTCTTTCTCAACATGGCCTACCTTGCCACAGTAGTGACAAGTAGAAAGGGTTACAGATTATGATCCAGCTCTCTGTGGTGCTTGATGTAGGTGAGGTTTCTTTGCAGCTTCTCCATGTGGTGCTCTGGCTAGTACTGATGTGAATGGCCGCTTAAGGCTGGACTCTTTCCTGGTGACGCGCTCCATGCGTCGGACTGCAGCAAGGATGTCCGTGTATGAAGTTGGTGCAACGGATCTGATCAATCTCTGTAGCTCAAAGTTTAGTCCGTCGAAGAACTTCTCAGCTTTCTTCTCTTCTGTCGGGATCAGGGTAGGGGCAAAGTGACCCAAACGGATGAATTCTGCATTGTACTCCTTCACTGATATATTGTCTTGAGTGAGGTGATTGAACTTGTCCTGAAGTTCTGATCGAGCAGTAGATAGAATATACATCTCCTGAAAGTGACTCGGTCTGGTCCGAGCCCTCTCTCCTCAGATAGCCACCAGTGATGTGCATTGCCCGTCAACTGCATCCGGACGGCAATCATCCAACACTCTCTTAGAAGCACAGCTGCTTCTAATTGATGTTGAGTATTTGTGAGCCACTCACGAACTTCAGTGGGCTCCTCCTTGACTGAAAAGGTATGAGGCTTCAGTTGGCAAAAATTGGTGATAGAGCCCGTTGATGACCGTCGAGCTGGTAGGTTCGCCTGCTCTAGTGTAGTCACTATGCTATTTCTCAGATTCTCTGTCTCGTGACGCTGAGCCTCTTGATGAATCTGTTGTTGAGCTTGCATCATTGTGCATAACATTTGGAACATTTGCTGACCATCCATAGGCTGTCCTGGTGGAAATGGAGGCATCTGTGGAGTAAACTGCGGCGGTGGTGGAATATTGTCTCGCCGAAATCTTGAGGTAGGTTTACCTGCTTGATGGCTTTGTTGAGGTGATTGACCTCCACCCACTGGTGTTACTTCATCGTCGTAGGTGACTACTGTAACTTGTGGTGTTCCCGCAGGAGTCTCGTCGCATGCTTGTGAATCCATTACTTTGCATTCAAAATAAACTATGAGAAGCGTACAGAAGAATCAAGGCAGGATCCAAGTAAATTATTTTGAAGGTCAATTTAGAGGTCAAGAACGAATCAATCAAGTGGATGAGATCCTATAACTTATACTATCTTTATCGCAGGCTTGCTCGGTCCCTTAGTTGAAACCGAAAAAATTTAGTCGTAGACCTGCATGGACTACCACAAAACCATGTCACGCCCCAGTCCCAAAATACCGAGGGACTAGCCACGTGGCAATTGCCAACAACACACAGTAATGGGCAAACCCAATTTAATGGACCCATTAGGGTATACTTAAGCTGTAAAACAACAGTAAATAGGTCTACGATACAAGTCACAGTCTAATTCTAATCTCATCCACAGAAGGTAATCACAGTTCAATATCAGAATAATCAAAATAAAATATAATCTAATAACAAGTCTCAATAAAATATCTCGGGGAACAACCCGATAATGAGTTTGATACATCAATTCAATAAACAGGAAATAACAGAAATAACTGAGTAAAGATAAAGCAGATACTCAGGAGAAATCCTCGACGATCACCTCGTCCTCGGATTCTGGTACTGCTCCAATGTCTGCTATTGTTCGTATATCTCGGGATAGACCTCCTCAGCTATACCTGGAGACATAATCCGGATCCAGGTCCTCAGGGGACATAGCAAGGTACAAGAATAACTCAAGCCAAAATAAATTTAGTGCAATAATAAATGAAATAATAGGGCAAACTATGTAACCAGCTAGGTGATATGCAAGTTGAGAGCATCACTAGAACTCAGGCTGAAACTACTACAAGCTCTGTGTCGGGGAGCCGGTAGCAGTGATATCACGTAATAGGCCAAGCTCGGGTTTAGAGTCTTGAGCACCGCATTAATAAGGGTTATATATATATAATCAGCCTGTAGCCTGTGTGTTTCTCCCCGCCCAATGTAATCACACGTCTCATGTCCATGATACGCAAGATCATGACCTCTAACTGATGCAACGAGTCATAATGATAGCCAAGTATATGTATAAAGTTTATGTCACGAATCCTGTAACCTATACAGAATCAACATGAATAACTTAGAAGATTCTGTCACATGAATAGTGTCAGGTGTCCTATGGTATGACGTACTTGATAATGCAAGCACGAAGATATATAGGGTCGCGATATCAATCTCTAGTGACGTTGCCCGACTCCGCGTACGGCGTCGACACCCGAATATTATTCGGACATTAAGCAACGTCTCACGGTCCTGGGTTGACTATGTACATCACATAAGTATATATATATGAATAACTCAAGAAACAATATCAGATAACTACTGCAAGTTTGGCAAGGTATACTTGCCTGGTGTTTGGTTTCCAATTGTTGCTCTGGTATCAGCGGGATCTGCAGGTACTCCTCCGGTTGCTGAAATAAATATTACCATCATGCTCAGAAGATATTAAATAGCTAGAATTGCCTGTCCATAAGTCCAATTTGGACACAGAGGCAAAAGTAACAGTTTCGGGTCAAAGCGGGGTCCACATGTGGCCCGCTTCGCACCAAAAAATATGTCAGAGACAAAGTTCTCCAAATTTGTCAAACTTAGTGTCTACAAGTCCAGAAGGATGATACAAACCCAACAGAATGTTCAGAACTGGATTCCGATGAGCCGATCACAAAATCGTCCGTCAAGTGGAGCCGTGGGGCCCACGATACAGGATTTTGTCAACGTTCTCAGAATCGAACCAAACTTGGGTCACAGGACCAAAAAATGCTACGAATCCGATGACGTAAGTTTCGTTTCTAAACGACGAGCACACACGAAGTTACAACGAGTTTCAGAACAGGTCCGATACGGGGTATTGTCGACGGATAAGCGTTGATTCCGGTGTGCACGCACATCCAAATCAACTTCCGCAAAATTACACACGTCCGTATTAACAGTGCGCACCTTTTGGTGAAGTTTGCACACGATCAAGTCGTCTCGTTTAACGGGGCACACCCAGTTCCAGGAAAATTAGGGTTTTTAAATACCAAGTTTTCGGCCATTTTCACCCGCGAATAAATCACAATCTACAATACCATAAATTAAACTAAAAACAGGGTTTCAAACTTGGTCATATGGTCTGAATTACTGTTCAAGTAGATTTTAGAAATAGCTAACAGGTTGCACGAAAAATGGTCATGAACTGGGGTGTTCGGGATAAATTCTGAATTTTCAGAAATGGGGTTATTCCTGATTTTGCGTCGCGATTTGCCACCGACACAGGACGCGATACCCCGAACGAGTTGCACGAGTTTCGAGAGGGTCACGCAGTCTACGCGCAGGATTTGACAGAATAAAAAATGGGTAAATACCCAAGGAGTTACACGAGCGTGAAGACAGGTACCTAGCTGTTCCGAAAGGACGTGACGCGGGGGCACGACGACGGCGACGACTGAGCTACGGCTTCTGGGGGCCGTGGGGGTCGTCAGCGGCGACCGGGGACGTCGACGAGGGCGTCGGGGTGGGCCGACGGAGTCGGCAGGGACGTCGGGATGGGTCGGCGGTGATGGAGATGGTGGTGGCAGTAGTTTTAGGGCTCGGGGGGGTTTATAAAAGGAAGGGGAGAGGGGGAACGGTGGAGGGGTTTGCGGGTTCGGGTAGGGTCTGGTCGGGTTGGGTAGGACCCGACCCATTAGGTTCAGGGTTGGGTTCTATTTGGGTTGGTCCGGTTCACTCTGGTTCAACCCGGTTCAGTCTGGATTAATTGGATTTAAGCTGGTTTAATTAAATCCTTGGTATTTAGCTATTTAAAAATAGTTTTTGAGCCCAATAAATTCCAGAAAAATTACACAACATCAAATAATTAATAATACACCCAAAAATATAATTTTTGTAATATTTTAATACTTAATTTAATCCATAAAATATTAATCCATGAAGGACATTTTTAATAATTAATTAAAAATTACCAAAAAATCCAGAAAATTCATTTTAAAGATTTAAAAAAAAAAGGTTGTCACATATATATAGGTTATGACACTTATGAATGGGATACTGACCCACCTAAAACGTTGGGTCTCTTTTGACTCCCAACTCAATCGGTAATCCTCTGCGATGTATATTCATACATAATGGCTGTCCGCATCACAGCGTCAAAGGTCTGAATCTCATGCTGCTCCACCGCCAAGATAATATCTAAATAGAGTCCCTGCTGGAACCTCCTCGCCCTCTCCAACTCGGTCGCTACCAAAGTGGGAGCAAACCGACTAAGTCTCACAAACTCCGTCGTGTAACCATCGACGGTCCTGCTCTCCTTCTTGAGGTTGTTAAACATATGTTGAAGCTTGTAATGTGCCACCGCGTCGAAGTTTTTTCCTGAAACCTCTCAGTAAAAACTGTCCATGGAATCGGGGCTATGAGAGCAACCTCATGCGCTGCCCACCAGTCATGAGCCAAGTCTAATAACTGTAGCCTCACTACTGTTACACGCTCTCTAGCCGGAGTCCCTGCTGCCTCCAAGATGGCCTCAGTGTCTTGCAACCAAGCATCGAACGAAATTGCGTCCTTTGTGCCATAAAAGTACGGAGGACTGAGACGCCTGAAGCTTATCGCAAATTATGGATCTGAGAACCACCTCGCCCCAACGCTGTCTGGACCGACTAAGTGAGTACATCATTCTGGTTCTGCTAGGTCATCATGAAACCTCGTAGAACATCCATCAATGCTCGGGAAACACCCTTTTGTTGCTCAAGTTGAACTGGGTGCACAGGTGCTGCCTGCTGATCCGATACTTTTGGCCGATCTGCCTCGGGATCTACTCTAGACTTTGTCCGTGAATGCTGAGGCCGATCTCCAGGAATATGCTAGGCTCCCGAATGTTGACCCTCCTCGAGATGCACTCGATCCATCTAGCCGATAGTAACAGGAACAACGCCCCTAAAAGTTAAGGACATAAGAGTCAATCGAAGAACAAGTTAGATCAATGAATAAGCAGATATCAGATCAAGAATCAGGGATGGAGAAAAATAACTAGGGATCAAGGGAAATATTTTAGGATTAAGACATCTAGCAACAACAACAACCCACACATATTTGTAAAAACTAGGTCAAATCTGCTCAGACAGATATAATCCGCTTAGACAGACCTGTATGGGCCACCACTAAAATCGTGTCACGCACCAAAACCAGATTTCTGGAGGGCGGGGCTGACAAGGCTAGCTACGCATACTTAGAGCACTCCGATACTCTATATATACGGTGAAGCTGTAAGACATGATAGGTCACTACTACAAACCATCAGTCAAGCCTAGGTCCAACAAACCCTAGTGTCTCAATCACAAGAACAACATGAATAATAACAAGATATAAGATCAGCTGAAATATAATAGTAAAGCATCCCAAACTATAATATAAAGATGATCATGAAGCTAGTAAACACATAATGAATAAACTAGCCAGAATCTGAATCAAACATGATCAACCCTAGGATATGTCAATCATGCTAATGCTCGTAGGCTAACTGATCAAACCAAAATATGAGCTAAATACGTGCTCGGTGGCTAAACGTCCATAAAATAGAATATATATCAGGATGGGGAAGTAAAAAAACTTACTCAAGCGGTCTGGTGCTCCTGGTGGCCACAATCCTCAGAAAAGTACGAAAGATCCTCCGGTGCTGCTACTGGTGTTTGATAATAAACGAAAGAAATGAAAACAGGTTTATACGAAACCCTTTCTTTGGTTTACAAACAAGAAGTACAATTAATCCTATACGAGGATGTTAAGTACAAAATTTAATCTGGGTAAATATTGCTATAGGAGTCTGATCTGCGGTCGATCACTTTGTCCCTTGGACCACACGATGATGAAGAAGTGCTGTAGAAGAAGTAGAATCTTCAAAGATTGCAAGAAGGAGTGGATGCTCGATGCCAAAATCGTCAATCACTACTCTCTGTCTGTGCTTCTCTCTCTTTGATTTTTTGACTCTCTCTAAAAAAATTCCGACCTTTGACCTCCATGGACGGAGGTCTCCATTTATAGGCGTAGAAACTGAACAGCAGAGAGAACCGCACTTTTTACGCGGCGGTTATCATAACTGCTACCCACGTATAAATAATCTTCTGAATAAGCGTGTGACGCGTGTCCCATTAAGAGATAATGCGTATAACTGTTGCGAAGATCACGTCATGCAAGCCACGTAGCTAACTGCCCCTCGCGTAGAGATGATTGGCGTAGAAGCCAAATAACTGTCTCGTTGGCGTAAAATCCAAATAGCTGTTCTGATGGCGTAGAAGCCAAGTAGGTGCAGAAGCCCAATAACTGAGATATAGGCGTAGAAGCCAAGTAGTTTTTAAGTTGGCGTAGAAGCCAAGTAGGCGTAGAAGCCTGGTACTGCATGGATAGGTAGATAGCGTAAAGAGCTAGCCAGGTATCCTCTTTTGACTGAGGTTTTGAGCGTATTCTGGACCAAATAGCCTTATCACGCACCAATGCAAATATAGCCGGAGTTGGCATATTCCGAGGAGATAGCATACGGCATACTCCTATAGTTGAAAGTAGCCAGGTCGGCGTATTTCAAGGAGATAGCGTACAACGTGCTCCTATAGCTGAAAATAGCCTGATGGCGTAACATGCAGAGATGATGACGTGGACGTATTAGCCATAATTATGGCTTACCCGGTCTTTGAAAGTAGAACCAAATATCATGCATTAAATGCAGAGATCTTCCCCCATCACGTGCATTAACTGCAGAGACGTGCCTCGAGCTCTGTGCAAAGAGCAGCTTTTGACGTGGCGGTTCGTTTCGTCTCCTGCTGAGCATAAAAGCTCACATCTGCCTGTGTAAAACTAGGCAGCGTATTCCCTTGAATGCGTAAAAGCAATTTGTATCAAGGAAATATCACTAAACGACAATCTGGAGCTCTGTGCCGAATCATCATTACAGCCGTCGTCTGGATAGTCGTGCAGTACTTTTTGTCAGGAGTCTGGTTCACTGCATGATCTGACAGGTTCGTTCGAGGAATACGAAGAGTTCCTCGTACAACTTTCCACTGCATTAAAAGCGAGAAGGTTTTACGCCAAAGTGGCGATATAACAACCTTTTTACGCTGGAGCAGTCTGAAAATACTGCATTACGCGGGTTATTTTGGAGCTATATTTTACGCTATACTAGCGATGAAGCTCTGCTGTACGCTGATGGCTCTGAAGTCATGTCTTATGCCACATAGCACTGAAACTCTGCTTTTACGCGAGTTATATGCATACTGCGTATAACTCTGCAGCGTATTTTTTATGTTTCTACAAGACCCCCTTCAAAGTTTTCAAATTCCTCGTAATTTGAAACACTTTGAATGAAGCATAAAACGGTCAAGTTTGACTCGTTCCTCGAGGCTGATTTCTCGGCAGATTTTTGGTAATTTTGTTGGGATTCGGTGTGTTCTCCTCCGCCTATAAAAAGGTGAATGGGTTAACCTGTTTTTCCCACACTCCCTTTACCACACAGAAATGGTTGCCGAGTTCTGTTATGCTGACTTGAGGAAGAAGAAGAAGATCATGTTCTTCTCGTTCATAAGGAGCCGTAAAAAGAGGCGTCTTCGAGCAAATATCCTCTGCAACGATGGATCATGGAAGGATATCATAGCTTCCTTTGCTCGGGATGATCAGCAATTTCATATGGCAATTTGTCCAGGAGAGAGTAAGGGTCGTATTAGACCACACAGCTTGCAAGCTGTATTTTCTTCCCTCATGGTGGTGGACGAGGGTAGACAGTCTGGCCCTGTCTTCCAGTATTGAGTTGGGTCTAAAACCTTAACTCAATCTGTCATGGCGTATGGAGGGTGGGCTTTTGAATAATTTAGACAAGCCCAGTTTTGTATCCTCCCGCCATTAATCATTTTCTTATTAATCGGCCGCGGAAGCCGATTAACTGCTGTAGAAGACGAAAAAAGATCTCCACCAATATGAGAACCTGGCAGAACAGATTCTCGGCGTGATCTTTAAATGAAGATGAGAAACCTTTTTTAGAAAAAGGATTTCCATCATATGTAATCATGAAGATGAAAAATCCTTTGTAAACTGGATTTCCATCATATGTAATCATGATTAATAAGATTGTCTTCTTTTACGCATCTGATGATTTGCCATATTTGCTGTGATAAAGTCTGAATAGTGTGCAGCTTCGACACGTCTGAATAACTTTATGCCAACTCTGATAAAAGAGTATCTGATCTCGTTCCATATTTTATGCGTAACTGAGGATGCGTAAAAAACTACTTTAGCATTTAAGTCGAATATCCGAACTGTCCTGCTATTTTGAACGAGGAGTTGCATAGAATTCTGAACTGTCACTTCTTTTAAGAAGAATTCTTGTTCAGACAGGCCATACTTGAACTTTTGTAAAAGATTCTGACTGAACTTTGAATGGACTTCCAATAGACCCAAGAAGGAGAGCCATCTTCAATGCTGAACTCTGTGTGTTTTGGGCACTTGGAATATTTTGTAGCCAAGAAGGAGCATTTCTGCGTAAATCCTTACAGTTGGCCATCTATAGTTATTGAGCGTAGAATCGTAGATTTGTAGCCTCCGAGCGTAAAAAAAGCTTCCGAGCGTGAAATCATAGATTTGTAGCCTCTGAGTGTAAAACCGTAGGTTTGTAGCCTCTCGAGCATAAAAGCTACTGAGCATAAAAGCATCCGGGCGTAAAACCGTAGGTTTATAGCTTCTGAACGTAAAATCGTAGACTTGTAGCCTCTCGAGCGTGAAAGCTCCTGAGCGTGAAATCATAGATTTGTAGCCTCTGAGCGTAAAGTCGTAGGTTTGTAGCCTCTCGAGCGTAAAAAGCTACCGAGCATGAAAGCATCCGGGCGTAAAACCATAGACTTATAGTCTCTGAGCGTAAAACCGTAGATTTTTGGTCTCTTGAGCGTAAAAACTCCTGAGTATAAAATCATAGCTCTGCTCTTTGTGCGTAAACTTTGGATCCACTGACTGTCCGTCTTCTTCTTTTTAAATGATAGGCTGACGTGGTCCCCGAATCATAACCGACTATTAAATATCGGATTTGGTTAGGAATTCGAAGAGTTATCTGAACTATATAAATACCCCATGACCTTCAGAGAGAAACTTTTTATCTGTCTTCGCGAAACCCTAGCTTTTCAAGAACTCTTATTCTTCGTCTCTTTCTTGAGAACTCAGAATCGCCATGGCTCCGAAACAATCTTCCACCGTTAAGGGAAAGAAGGCTGCCTCTTCTTTTCGCTCTGAACGAAGTGTCCCACCATCAAGTTGTGCGCCAGGCGTCATAGGTAAAGCTTTTGGGACGAGAAAACAAAGAAAACCCTTCGCACACGTTGTACGTGAACGCGCTAGGTCATCTTCTGTGCTGAGAGCCTCTTTGAGGAAGATGATGCACAGATATGTTCTATCATTTATGCCCACATTCCTAATGTGTCAGCGTAAACTCCATATTTTTGCAGTCTGGCGTAAAAGTTTTGACTGTCGAAATTTGGTGTATACTACAAACTTTGAGTGTTACGCTCTGGATGAAAATTCTGGCGTAACAATTCAAATTTTGGCAGTCTGGCGTAAAAACACAGACTGTCAGATTTTTGTGTATACTGCCAATCTTGAATTTTACGCCTCGGAGATAGGTTCCAGCGTAAAAAACTCAAATTTTTACAGTCTTGGCGTAAAAGCACAGACTGTTAATCTTTAGCGTAAGCTGCAAGACTGTAACGTCTAGTGTAGAAACTGACTTGTTCTTCTTGCATTTTGTAGTGGACTTGCAGATCCATCCATTAGCTGAGGTGATGGGTTCTGCTGCTGGGATGCTGAACTCCAATTACCTGGAAGATTTATCCCACGTGACATTCCCTATTTCTGGAACCCAGTTTCCTGAAGAAAGGAGAATTCTGATATCGTCTCAAGAAGAACAAATGCTGTTGAGTATGATCAACGGGGAGCCCCTGACGTATATAAATGGAGCCAAATATATAAAACCAGCTTTCCTATTCGGGGATATGATTGATAAACAATCCCAAACGAAGCCCAAGAAGGAAAATTGGGTTTTTACTGCTGGGGGCATGGTCATGTACTTGCCCAGGATGCCGAGAGATTACCCTATCTCGGCATTCTTCCATACCACGCATCCCAGGAAGATGTCGTGGACCCTGACCCCTAATCTTCACGGCCAGCCGGGGAAGATATTTTATCAGAAAGGATCAGACCAAGGATTATTTGTGAGCCGTCCTTCAGGCCCTTTTGTGCCTTTCAGGGGGTTACTGCCGGGCAGCGTCCCGAGTGAGGATACTTCACTGCTCCAGCCAGTCCAGTTATCAACTTTTTGTAATGACTTCATGGGGCATGGAGGAGTATACCCCAAGGTTAATCCTCGGACCAACGGGTGGGTTACCCCTGGGAATCTTCGATGGGCTCGTTTAGCTGCTTGGGCCCTGAAGCATTTCCAGACGGAGCTGGAGAGCATTGGTCTGTTCGCGGCTGTGAATGCTACTAGTGTTGGGCTGCCTCCCAACCCCAACCTATTTTTGGCTTTGATGGAGCGGTATATCTCGCTCACTGGAACTTTCGCCACTCCGCTAGGGGAGTTAGGATTGGCCCTTCATGAGATGGCAGAGATTTCAAGACTGCCAATGGGGGATACTCCTTATGAAGAGTATGTTCCCACAAACAGGGAGCTGGAGGATACAAACCATCGGGTAGTGGCAGTGTACCAGGAGCTAATGAGCCATTATCTAGCGTGCACCACCTTCTATAATGAGCCCTCCGATTTGGCTCATACCAACAAATGGGCGTCCTATCTCTTCTTTCATCAGGCCAGAGATGCTAAGCCAGACAAAGTTATGGATAGCAGGGATAAGCCTTTGAGCCTTCTGAGCGTGCTTAATGCTCAAATAGTCGATGATCTTATTGAAGATGCTGGGGCTTCAGATCAAGTTCTTGATGAAGGGATAGGGAGTTATCCTGCGGGCACTAAAGCCTACAGTTATATGAGGCATTACCGCAGGCCTCTGTCAAGGGAAGCTCAACTTGCTGGCTTCCTCTCTGTATGGCTACGCCGATTGGTAGTACCTGGCATTGCATCTTCGGATCGCATTCACCGTAATACCTTATGGCCTGCAGTGCGTTTGGTGTTTGGGGCAAGACTGGGCCTGCTCCCTGCCATGGTATGCCGGATACAAGCTGGCTTGAGGGCCATTACTGATGGGCTGCTTGTAGACGAAATACGGCATGAAAGCTTTCCCAGGGTTGAATTACCATTCCTATATCTGATGGGATGGTTGATTCTTCATAACCCCAGGGTGATGTCTCCCGGTTCTGCCAGTAGTTTGGGAAATAATTTCTTGTTGAATTACAAGAATTCCACTTGGAACGTAACCACCGTCGTAGACTGTCGGCGAGCACTAAATTTTTCTCATAGTTGGAAGCTCTTCTGTATCTTCCCCACTGTACATCTCAATCAACAGGGGATGAGGCTTCAGGATTCAGGTGACAGGAGTGAAGACCATTGCTTCTTGGAGCACTATCTGCCTAGTCGGTTTGCCAGGCAGTTTGGGTATGACCAATTGCATGTGGGAAATGCCATCACCAGCTTCAAGTCCAGAGGCGGACTTATTGATGGATCGAGTGGATGGCGGTACTTTATAATGGGTTGTACTGGAGCAACCTTTACTGTGCCCGCGACTTCTATCTCCATGGAGTTGCGCGTCCTCCATTCGTACGCCCAATTTTATGTGGCCCTCAATACCTTCCATCGCGATTTTGATATGCGTGGAAGTTTTAGGATGCCCTCTCATAAGTCCGCTGGAAGAGAGGAAATCCCATCGGTTTTCTCTGACGAGGGTGAAGACTCTGTCGATCCAGATGAGTTTTTGTTGACAGTACCGAGAGGCATAATACCTCCGCATGCAGAGCCTCTTGTTATCCCCGGTAAGCGAAGGGCTCCTATTCTGAAAGAGACTTCCCCTCGCAAGAAAAAGAAGACTGTTAGTGGTCCTGTCAGGACTTCCAGCCATGAGGTTCCCAGGAGTGAGCCTGTCGTTTCCCCGGTCGGGGATGATTTGATTAGAGGTCCTTCGCCTATTAGAGAGGGAACCTCCACAGTTCCGGCTGGGAGTGCCGGAGATTCTTTGGTCGAGATCGACGCTGCTGCTACTGCTTCTTGTAGTGCAGTGAGGTCACCTTCGAGGCCGAGCAAATTAAGGATATCTTTATCCAAACCAATAATGGGTCCATCCCCTTCTTCATCTGTAAGTATCTCCAGCGAGATTCCACCTGATGAACCTCAATTGGATCTGGGTGAAGACTTGGATGACTACCCTCAGTCGTCATTTGGTGGAGCCTCTTCCCCAGGTATGACAACTCGCTTAACATCATTAAGAAATGATTTAGCTGTACTGGCTGCGGACGCGACATATATACCATCGGCCATGGGTAAATATCGTATTTACGCCTCTTTTAGAAAAAAATTAACATCAGGTTGATATTAACTTTCTTTTGTCTTCTTTTCAGGGGAAGACATCTCAGGGGAGGGCGAAATTGATGCAACTTTTGATTTTGTTACGGATCCTGCCGATGAAACGACAGATTTTCATATCGAATGGACAAGCTTTGATGCTGTCGATCCTTCGTCCGCAATATTTTCGAGCGTCGTCTCGCCAACGATGGTCCAGATATCATCAGTGGAGGAAGAGCACATTATCGCGACTGTGCCTCCTTCTTCAAGCTTGCCAGCAATTTCGACCGTTGTTGGTGCCTCTTCTTTTGTCGCGCCATCTGCTAAAGCGATGACTACGACGACACCCTCTGCAGTCGTTCCTGGAAGGAGATTCACCGATATTGCAGTTACTCTCAGCGTCCATTCAGATCTCGCCATGATAGTTGAGCAGTATACTAGTATTTTCTACACTACTTTGAAAATGCTGATATCAATGGTGCTGGAGAAGAATCTAGGCTTCGAGGCTCTGAGGATGTCCTCTCAGGTTGCGATAGCGCCGATCAAAAATTTCAACGACGCTGGGAGAGCTGATGCGCTGGAGCAAATAGTTAATGGTTTAGAACAACCCATTAACAATTATTTGCAACTATCCCAAGGCAGCATTGATGACCTGATTCAGGCTGAGTATGACTCCATGACTGTGGAACTTGTCGGGAAGATGGAAACTCTGAGCAAGTCCATCGAGGCACAGCAGAAAGAGATAAATGAAGAGCATGCCGTATTAGAGTATGTCATTCCCCAGCTGGCTAAGTGCGAGGCCGAATATGAGGAAGAGGCAGCGAGGGTCCGTAAATTGAAAGATGAACTCGCTCAGGCTGAGGAGAAGGCTCTCGATTCATCAGCAGCTAGAGATATGTTGAAGGATCGAATGGAAGCGGCTAAGCAGAACCTGGCCCGTGTGGGTATCATCCACCCAGGTTTTATACATGCTCGGTCTGAACTGTCTGCCTTGAACAATGAGGAGGCAAGGTTGGAGCGGGCTCGCACTAACGTCTTGAACTCCAGGAATGAGAGAATGGCCTCTCTGGCGCGACAGATTCGCGACTTAACTGCTCCTCCCAAATGATGTACCTTTTACTTTTATATGTAACTTGCTCTTTCTGGAGATAATAAAGAGACTTTATCTGACTTTGGTGGACCCATCATTTTTTGAATATAAATGATAGGTTAGGGTGAAAGTGATATCAGAGGTAATATGGACGTGATATACTTTCGGTAAGCTTCAGCTGGACATATCTATTCAGAGGTTATATGGACATGATAGAATATGATCCAACTAAATTTGTGTACAAAACACTATCAGAGGTAATATTGACGTGATAGGTTTTGAAGTTCCAAATTAGTTGAACATATCTATTCAGAGGTTATATGGACATGATAGAATATGCTCCAACTAGTTTCTTTGGACGTAATATTGTCAGAACGAGATCTTCACCATACTCCATTTGAGCGAAGGAGATTAAGCGTAGTACCTCTTCAGGAATTTGCCGTTGATAGAAGCCATTAACAAGTCTCCATTAGGCTTGGCTAATCTGTAAGCGCCGTTTGAGAACATCGTCTTGATCACATAAGGCCCTTCCCATTTGGGCTGGAATTTACCCTTACTCTTGTGAGTAATGATCATTGGCCTTTTTACCGCTAAAACTAGCTCGCCAACTTTGAACACCCTTTCCTTTACTTTTTGATTAAAAGCTCTGGAAATGCGTGCCTGGTAGAATGCAATGCGCTGTTGAGCTAAAAGGCGTTTCTCGTCTAATCCTTCTAGCTCTTGAAGCCGTGGTCGATCATTATTTTCCTGAGTCAACTCATTAGATACTGCTATTCTGAGTGACGGAATTTGGATTTCAATGGGGAGAACTGCTTCACTCCCGTAGACCAATGAGAATGGGGTACAACCCGTCGGTGCTCGTACCGTTGTGCGGTATACCCAGAGACATTCTTCCAGCCTCTCATTCCAATCTTTTTTGTTCGAAGAAACAAATTTCTTCAAGAGTTTGATGATGGTTTTGTTGAAGGCTTCCGCCAAACCATTAGCAGCCGGATAATATGCCGTAGAGGCCATATTTTGTATCTAATTTTTATCGCAAAATCGATGAAACGCTTGGCTGATGAATTGAGGCCCGTTGTCATGGATTATCCTTCGGGGTATCCCGAAGCGATAAATGACATGATGCTTGATGAAGTTGATCACGTTGGATGTTTTTACCTCAGCAAGAGGGATCGCCTCTGCCCATTTGGAGAAATAATCCGTGATGGCCAATATGAACCGATGACCTCTGGAAGAAGACGGGTGAATAGGACCAATGATATCCATATCCCATGCTTTAAAAGGCCAGGATGCAACCGTAGGATGTAAATGTTCAGAAGGTTGATGTATAAAATCTGCATGAACCTGACAGGCTTTGCATTGTCTTGCATATTTTATTGCATCTGTAATCATAGTAGGCCAGTAGTAGCCCATCCTCCTGATACGATCATGTAGCTTAGGACCGGGTTGATGTGCTCCGCATACGCCGTCGTGAGCTTCACGGGTAATCTGTTGTGCCTCATCATCGGAGAGACATCGTAATAGCATTCCATCGTAGGTTCGACGATATAGGCATTGTGAAGACACATCAAAATATAAGCGTAATGATCGTCTTTTGATGGATACTGCTTCTTTAGGATCCTCCGGTAAGATTTCGTATGTCACAAAATCTACAAAGGGACTTCTCCAGTCTCTCTTGGGAGGATCTGTGTTCACAGTGTAGTTGCGTTCTATGTGAAAGTTGTTTTTCACACAGAATAAATCTCTGTTAAGAAGGATCACCGAATTCTGCCTTCTTATAGGAATAGCTAAATCTGCAGCTAGACTGGCTAGGGCATCAGCTTCCAAGTTCTGAGATCGAGGCACATGCTCTAGGAAGAACCCTTTGAAAGACAATACAATCTCGATCGTTGCTTGGTGATAAAGAATAAGGTCTGGATTACGGACTTCATATATTCCTCTGACTTGATTGACGATCAGCAGAGAATTACCGAAAGCTTCCAGATATTCGACGTCCAATTCTTTAGCGGCTTGGAGTCCGATGAGTAGGGCATTATATTCTGCCACGTTATTAGAGCAGGGCTCGCTAAGAGAATACGCTCGATAGATGACGAGTTTGTCAGGAGTGACCAGGACAATTCCTACTCCTGAAACCACATTCCCCCTGGGACCAGTCCTGGAGGCACCATCGAAGAATAGCTGCCATGTGTCACTTTCCATTGCGGAATTACATTCTGCAACTTCGTCGGGAATGTCCTCGTATAATCTGGAGGTTTCCGGAATCGGATGAGCAGCTAGGAAATCAGCCAATGCTTGGCCTTTGATAGACTTCTGAGGGACATACACCATATTATATGGTGTTAATAACATTGCCCAAGTCGCGAGTCAGGAATTAAGAACACTTGGTTGTTCATTAATACCCAAAGAGGATTGATCCTGGAGATTATATGAATATTCTGGCCTGTGACGTAATGTCGCATTTTCTAAATGGCGAACATTAGGGCCAAGCATTCTTTTTCCACTGGATTGTACCGGTGTTCAGCTCCGACCATCATCATGCTTAAATAGTAGATAGCCTGTTCATGACCCTCATCGTTCTTCTGTGCGAGGAGAGCTCCCAGAGAATGATCCATTGCTCGAACATACAGCAAAAATGGTCTCCCTATGACGGGAGGCACCAGAACTGGAGGATTAGTGAGGTAGCGTTTGATATCATCAAACGCTTGCTGACAGGCTTCGTCCCATACGAAGGATACACCTTTCTTCATGAGACGAGAAAAAGGCTGACATCTCCCAGAGAGGTTGGATATGAATCTCCGGATATAAGCTAGACGACCTTGAAATCCCCTGAGTTCTCTCAGATTACGGGGTGGTCGCATCTCTAAGATGGCCTTCACTTTATCAGGGTCCACTTGAATGCCTTTAGCGGTAATAACAAATCCCAAAAATTTGCCACTCGATACACCAAGAAAGGACTTTGTAGGATTCATTTTGAGTTGGTGTTGGCGCATCAACTCAAACACTGTCTTCAAGTCTTGGATGTGATTATCCTTGATGCGGCTTTTGACAGCTATGTCGTCTACGTAACATTCTACTGTTTTGCGTAGATGCTCATGGAATATGTTACTCATGGCTCGCTGATATGTAGCCCCGACATTCTTCAGTCCGAAGGGCATGACCGTATAACAATATACCCCCAGTGGTGTTCGGAAGGCAGTATGCTTCTCGTCTTCAGGATGCATCTTAATTTGGTTGTATCCTGAAAATCCGTCCATGAAAGACATGCGTTCAAAACTGCAGGTATTATCGATCATGACGTCTATAAGGGGAAGAGGAAACTCATCCTTGGGACAGACTGTATTCAGATCTCGGTAATCGATGCAGACACGTACTTTCCTACTTTTCTTCATGATTGGGACAACATTGGCGACCCAGTCAGGATGTTGTTCTTCCCGGATGAACCCGTAGGCTATCAACTTCTTAATTTTAGCTTCAATAACGTCCATCATATCCGGGCAGAACCGGCGTTGGTGCTGCTTTACAGGCTTCGAATTGGGTAGTATGTTGAGTTTATGAGTAGCCACTTTTGGATCAAGTCCTGGCATATCCTCATAATTCCATGCAAAGACGTCGATATATTCTTTTATCAGCTGGATCATCTCTTCCCTTTCTGCTGGGGAAAGATTGTTACTGATAAATATCGGCTTTGGTAAAATTTTATCCCCAACGTCAATTTGGATAACTTTATCTTCAGTGGGCGGTTCTCTCTGCTCGAACCGGAGTTCCCATTGCGTATCCATTTGCTGAGCCCAAGAGTCATTCTCAAACGGTTCAGATTCTTGTTCGTCTGCTTCGACAGAATCTGTGAATACCGTATTTGCTGATAATACTCGTGGGAGTTCAATATATGAGCTGGAAGACGACGAGCCATCTTGAGAAGAGGAAAAGATATCCTCATTTGGCTCAGAAGTTGCAAGGGAAGTGGCATACCCTAACCCAAAATGGGTTCGTTGATAGTAGGGATCATCATGCAACGGCATTTGCCTGCCTTTCCCGTAGTTAAGACCTGGTTCCAGCTTCAAGTCATAACCCATACTTTGCATGATCTTCAAAGCTTGTGGGCTATATCTGTGAACCTGTATTTTTCCAGCATCGTCATCGGGAGAATCTTCTTGTACAGTCGGTTCATTGCACATGCGACCGAAGACTATTGGATGCTGACTGCTGCGAGTAGGCGGGACAATAAAGATAGAATCCTCATGTGGCCCATATGTCGTGATGACATTAGATAGTGACGCTACTTCCCACACATACGGATGATAGAAATCTATAGCTTTCAAGAATCTTTGTGCTATAGGTTCTACATCGTTATGGGGAGAGGATTCCTGATTTGGAATCTGAACGTCAATATACTGGAAAAGAGGATCTTTATTATCGTCAGAAACCACGTCTCTGGTTATATTTACATCAGTTGGCTGCTTGTTATGCTGAAGGTTGATGACTAAAGGTGGAGGCTTCAGGTTCAAAGTGATCACTAGAGGATCACCTCCTTGTCCTGACTTAGTTTTGTTCAAATGGATAACCATGGGTTCCATGACTTTCGGACGAGCAGTTCGCCCTTTCACCTTGATTGACAAGGGTTGTTCGGCAGAGGGTTCTTCTGGCTCCCGGTGGGATTCCTTCTCTGTCTTGCCTGACACCTCCTTCATATAGTCTTGGGTATACAACATGGCATCGGAGTAGTAGGATTCTACTCCTTTAAACGGATTAAGATCAACAAACTCCGTTTTTACTGTTCCTTGGGCATCTACATATTTGAAGCATTGATGTAGAGTCGAAGGAACGATGTTGTGATCATGGATCCATGGTTTGCCCAGCAGAATATTGTAGGACACCTCTGAATCAATGACATAGCATGTAGCCACTGATCTAAGGTCGCCAATCTGGATCCTTAGACGAATCTTCCCTAACGGCTTACTTTTCCTGGCGTTGAAGCCTACGATTGTAGTGGTGATGTAAGCCAATTCGCTGGTAGGAATCCTTAGCGGTCTGAGCAGACTATGAGGAATGATGCTGATTGATGATCCCGGATCTATGTGGATCCGGTCAACCTCCATGGAACCGACGTATCCGGTGTAATAGAGGGGTCTGTCATGCTTGTTGTGTTTCAACAGCATGTCATCTTGAGTGAAAGTGATATTCGGGACCACCTCCATCACACTATGGCATTGTGGACATGCCACAGGTTCTTCATCAGGGGACTTGAGCTGGGTCAAGTATGCATCCGTCTGTATTAATGCTTCACTCAGGGCTTGACGAGTGTCTTTGGAGAGCCTGAGTAGTTCGAAAATAGACAATCTGGCTGGTGTATTAGCCAATTGGGCCAGGATGTCGAAGTTATATGGCTTCTCCAAACCTTTGTTTTGAATATTCTTCAAAGGTTTATCAAAGCGCACTTCTTTTTGCTTGCCCTTGTCCGCCGAAGTTGGTCTAGAAGGACCTGCCTCTGGTACAACAGGTTCAGGTTCTGGAAGTTTGGCAGCTGAAGTGTCTGCCGATGCATCTTCCTGACTTCCTCCATAGTCCTTGAGGTAGGCTTTCCCTGAACGGGTTCCGGTAGCCAAGACCTCTTCTTCTGATGTCGAGGATATTGCAACCATATGACATGGTCTACGCTTCGAATTCTTTTTAGACTTAGCCTTAGCAGCTTGGGTCTCTTCCTCGATCTCTGACACCAGATCTGGATGAACCCACATAATCTTGCCACGCCGGGTAGTTAGGGGTACCAGGTCATGATTTTGACCCCTTGCTGGAGGGAGATTAACAATATGCATCGTTATCCGAGAAATAGGTACAAAACCGTCCGGAACTTCTTGAGGAGGCAGATTGCCAAATTGGAGAGAGATCATGTTGGCGGTGACCGTCTTCTCGCTATTGCGCAGAGTGATGGCCTTAGCGTCGATCAACTCCTGGATTTCCTCTTTAGTACATAACATGCCTTTGTGGGGTGATGTATGTACCTATGGAAAATGCAGTACTTGGGGTTATTGGTACTGCCGACTTCATTAGGCCGCTTTACTTCTGGGAGGGTAATCTTGCCGCTTTTGACTAGACACTCGAATATGCTCGAAATATCGTCGTCGTCAAAAGAATATACTTCAATGGGCCTGGAAGTCCCAGGTTTCGCCTGTGTGGTTGCCGCAGTCTTTTGCCTGGACGTATTGATCGTCCGAGCTTCTTTTCCTTTGGAACCACGAGGATGGTCGCTGTTGGAGGATGACCTCTTGCCTCTATCAGAGGCAGATATCATAATTCCATTATCACGCGCCTTCCGACTGTTGTCTTCAGCGGCTACCGCTGAGATGATGAATGAGGGCCAATCATGGAACTGATATGGTCCTATGAACACCGAGATTACTGGAAGAAGATTCTTCCTGCAAATGTCCACCAATGCCGAGTCTGGAACTCCGGGAGGCATTTGCAAAGTGGCTTGACGAAAACGTTCGATGAAAGTGCGAACGTTCTCTTTCTCTTTCTGCTTTACTTCGATGAGAGAGGACATAGACATGTCCATCCCTCCTTCGTAGAATTGCGCGAAGAACAAAGTTTTGAAATCTTCAAAGGAAGTAATGCAGTTGTCCGCAAGACTACGGTACCACTGATAAGCCACCCCCGAGAGACAGCCTTTGAACACTCGAGTGAGAAGGGCGTCATTCCCTTGCAATAACACCATCATCATGCTGAAGTAGTTCATGTACTGGCTCGGCGATGTCTTTCCCTCAAACAAAGCCATAGCCTGTGGTTTGTATTTAGGAGGAAAAGGGATCTCATCCCAGATAGCTGGGTAAGGCTGGTTGATTCCCAATTTTTAGAGCTGATCCTTATGCTTCAAGGCATCAAATTGGGCTTTTAATTCCCGTACTTTCTGCATCGGATCTTCAGCCGGTAGAGGGACCGCGGAGTGGTGAGAGATCGGTTGTATCGTAACTCCGACAAGAGGCAATACATTCTCCGAGTTAGGAAGTGGAGGAGCTGCTGACTCTTGATTTAGAATAGGCTCCTGATTCGCATTGGATGGTGGTAAGTCCACTCCCACACGTATTTGAGTCGGAGGAACCGATGCTTGAGCTATACCAGCTGTGTGTTGAGTCAGCATCATCTGGTGCATATTCTCCATCATGGACTGTATCTCTTTCAGAGATGTCTCGAACACAGCGATGCGTTGCTCAGTACTTCCTGATGGGGAAGCCTTTTCGCATTCATCTTCAATGGCATAGACTCCCATTTCTCTGGATGTCCTTGAAGTATAGGTCTCTGTAGAGATTGACTCTATACTTTCAGCATCTGATTCGGGAAACTGGCGACCCCCAGTATCAGAATCGGAAGAATACGAAGTCGGTTGTCGTGACCTCGAACGGGTGTTTCAGAACACCCCAGCTTCAATGTTCTCAAGGAGTCTGTCGAATCTCCTTTGGCTTGGAGTTCTAGAGGAATGACGTCTTGAATTTGACCTTTCTCTAGGAACGTGTGAAGCCATGTTAACTGATGCATATGTAGGCGCTTCTTCCTGGAAAGACAAAGAGTAGTTCAACCGGTCGAAAACCGACCGTTTTGCTTCAGAACAGCAATAATTAACTATAATTTTATGGCTATTACAACAGTGCTCCCTAGGGGGCGTAATAGACATGTTGGAAGATCCTCTATCTTTGCGCTTCTGGATCAGAAATTCATGCAAGTCGGGAGGATTAACAGAAGAAGAAGAAGAAGGCTTGTTCCTCCTGTTTACATCAGTTAGAATACGGATATTGGGAACCATAACTCTCACCCTACCACCCGTATACAGCAGTTCAGCCATGTGAGTAGCACATAATCCATGAGGAGCGTATCTATCCGTAAATTGGGTCTTTTTTACGCTGAGGGGCTTGACCTGGCGTAGTCTAGAATTTTGCTCAGGCTGGCGTAAAACTGAGGAAGTCCTCAATTGGCCATCAGCTTCTCGCGTAATCTGGAGAGCGGACAGATCTTTCTCTTGATGGCG
Source organism: Iris macrosiphon (assembly GCA_036927795.1). NCBI lineage: Eukaryota > Viridiplantae > Streptophyta > Magnoliopsida > Asparagales > Iridaceae > Iris > Iris macrosiphon. The sequence goes on along the minus strand of JAYESA010000013.1, from coordinate 35,808,774 downwards.
TAAAAGTCAAGAGGTCGGGAAATCCGCCATTTGTTTTCCCTTGCATAGATTGCAGGGACCATCTGCTTTTCCACGGAAGAAAGATGCATTTTTACGCATGGAACGCGTTTGGAATTTCTGAGTAGGCGCTGAGGCATTATCAGAAATTTCGTCTGCCGTGTCACAGACGAGAGACTGAATTTTACGCGCAGAGCGCGGAATAGACTTCTGGGTTAGCATTGCGGCATGACCAGAAGCTTTGTCTGCCACGTCACAGACGGGAGACAGAGTTTTACATGCAGAGCGCGAAGTAGACTTCTGGATTAACACTGAGGCTTTGCCAGAAGTTTTGTCTACCATGTCACAGACGGGAGACAGTGTTTTACGCGCAGAGCGCGAAGTAGACTTCTGGATTAACACTGAGGCTTTGCCAGAAGTTTTTTCTACCACGTCACAGACGGGAGACAGATTTTTATGCGCAGAGCGTGAAGGTTGCGAAGCTACAACCTTGCTGGTCGGAGAAACCAGAGAGTCGGCAGGAATGGTAGGGGATGTCCGGGGCATCCACACCTTACGAAGTTTCCTGTTATCTTGAACAGAGAGGGAGTGAGAACTACCCCCTGCTCGAAGCATGTCTTCGTAGGCTGACTGGTCGAACTGGACGACCAAGGTCTTCTTCATTGATCCTACTGATACTGCATCGTGTTGAGAAATTGGTTTCTCGTCTGATGAGAAAGATGTCCCCAGCAGAGTCACCATCTTATGTTTGATAATAAATGAAAGAAATGAAAACAGGTTTATACGAAACCCTTTCTTTGGTTTACAAACAAGAAGTACAATTAATCCTATACGAGGATGTTAAGTACAAAATTTAATCTGGGTAAATATTGCTATAGGAGTCTGATCTACGGTCGATCACTTTGTCCCTTGGACCACACGATGATGAAGAAGTGCTGTAGAAGAAGTAGAAGCTTCAAAGATTGCAAGAAGGAGTGGATGCTCGATGCCAAAATCGTTAATCACTACTCTTTGTCTGTGCTCTTTTCTCTTTGATTTTTTGACTCTCTCTAAAAAAATTCTGACCTCTGACCTCCATGGACGGAGGTCTCCATTTATAGGCGTAGAAACTGAACAGCGGAGAGAATCGAACTTTTTACGCGGCGGTTATCATAACTGCTACCCACGTATAAATGATCTTCTGAATAAGCGTATGACGTGTGTCCCATTAAGAGATAATGCGTATAACTGCTGCGAAGATCATGGCATGCAAGCCACGTAGGTAACTGCCCCTCGCGTAGAGATGATTGGCGTAGAAGCCAAATAATTGTCTCGTTGGCGTAAAAACCAAATAGCTGTTCTGATGGCGTAGAAGCCAAGTAGGCGCAAAAGCCCAATAACTGAGATATAGGCGTAGAAGCCAAGTAGTTTTCAAGTTGGCATAGAATCCAAGTAGGCGTAGAATCCTGGTACTACATGGATAGGTAGATAGCGTAAAGAGCTAGCCAGGTATCCTCTTTTGACTGAGGTTTTGAGAGTATTCTGGACCAAATAGCCTTATCACGCACCAATGTAAATATAGCCTGAGTTGGCGTATTCCGAGGAGATAGCATACGGCATACTCCTATAGTTGAAAGTAGCCAGGTCGGCGTATTTCAAGGAGATAGCGTACAGCGTGCTCCTATAGCTGAAAATAGCCTGATGGCGTAACATGCAGAGATGATGACGTGGACGTATTAGCCATAATTATGGCTTACCCGGTCTTTGAAAGTAGAACCAAATCTCATGCATTAAATGCAGAGATCTGCCCCCATCACGCGCATTAACTGCAGAGACGTGCCTCGAGCTCTGTGCGAAGAGCAGCTTTTGACGTGGCGGTTCGTTTCGTCTCCTGCTAAACGTAAAAGCTCACATCTGCCTGTGTAAAACTAGGCAGCGTATTCCCTTGAATACGTAAAAGCAATTTATATCAAGGAAATATTACTAAACGACAATCTGGAGCTCTGTGCCGAATCATCATTACAGCCGTCGTCTGGATAGTCGTGCAGTACTTTTTGTCAGGAGTCAGGTTCACTGCATGGTCTGACAGGTGCGTTCGAGGAATACGAAGAGTTCCTCGTACAACTTCCCACTGCATTAAAAGCGAGCAGGTTTTACGCCAAAGTGGCGATATAACAACCTTTTTACGCTGGAGCAGTCTAAAAATACTGCATTAAGCGGGTTGTTTTGGAGCTATATTTTACGTTGTACTAGCGATGAAGCTCTGTTGTACGCTGATGGCTCTGAAGTCATGTCTTACGCCACACAGCACTGAAACTCTGCTTTTACGCGAGTTTTATGCATACTGCGTATAACTCTGCAGCGTATTTTTCATGCTTCTATAACTGGATCTGGCCATGCAAAACTAGTAGGATCAGACCCCCAAATAGCAAGTACCACAAAGGAAGCCAATCTAGGAAGTTAAACCAATAACACAAGCAATACTGGAAAGTAAAGACTGAATGTAAAAGCTCTCAGGATAATAAATACTGTAAAACCTGCAATGAGATATATTCGAATATGATAATCAATAAAGTAACAAATGCAAAAAATAAAAGTGTGATCATGTAAAGCCTAGACTGTCCATGATCCATAAATCACGGCAAATCATATAAGTAAGGCTTGATACTTTAGCTAACTAGGGTTATCATAATCCTAATTACTAACAATTATAATGCAACATGATGCTAGAGTTTCTTCTGATCGTATTCCCCTGCAGTTCATCTGGGATATCCATACACAACCAACTGGATACTCCTCAAGATACGCCATAATATAAACCACTGGATACTCCTCAAGATAACAATATTAATAACCGGGACTGCATACAATCTAGGAAAATCTCTAGCCATGTCCTAAGTGAATTTCTAGTTGTTTAACCCCTAGCAATTTCTTGTATGAATTCGGGTGTGGCATTCCGCATAATCCATCCTAGACATAATACACACAAATCAAGTTCTAATAGTAATATAAACATGTTTAATGTACATTACATATACAGACTCATGTATGCCACAACAACAATCAAGCCACGTAATACCAAGTGAAGCCAGGTAAAGCTAAGTGAAGCCATGTCAATCCAGGTGAAGCCATATGAAACCAGGTAAAGCCATGTACAACCATGTGAAGCCATGTCCAACCAGATGAAACCAAGTGAAACCAAGTTAAGCCATGTTCGATGAAGCCATGTAAAGTCATGCCAAGTCAAGTCCAGTCAACCATGTCATCACGTGTAGCCAGGCAAAGCCGGGTGAAATCAAGTAAAGCCAGGTCAAGTTAAGTCAAGTCATCTGAAGCCATGTAAGTTCATGTCCAAATTTAGGTCAAGTCATCGCGTGTCCAAGCAAAATCCAGAAGCTTCAACATAAAATCACGAAAAACCAAGAATTCCTAAAGAAAGTACATGATCGGTATACCGTCAGTACAGTCCATTATACCGTCGGTACACCAGACCAGAGATAGGAGAAACACAGCAAGTTCTAGATTCCAATAAATTGATATACCATCGGTATACTGTAGTATACCGTCGATATGCCGTTCCAAGTAGAAAAAAGTTACTGGAAAACAAAGTTCCACAAATCGGTATACCGTCGGTACATTCCAGTACACTGTTGGTATGCCAGCCAAGACAAAAATCTAACAATGTTGGCAAGATCGGTATACCGTCGGTATATTATAGTATACAGTCGGTATGCCGATAGGTTCACACAAAAAATATATAGAAATCAAGTCGATTGTGATCGGTATACCGTCGGTATACTATAGTATACCGTTGGTATGTCGGTTTTCATGAATAAACTTTGTTAAATCAAGTTTAATTTTTGGGACCCATATCAAACCCCAAAAATTATCAAAACCAAGTCTAACAAGAAGTCAAGTCTAGGGTAAGTCTCATATCACAATATAGACTAAATCTTACTGTCAAAACTTCGGTTCTGTTTTCGTTACTGAGTTACCAAAAAGGGACGGAATGAGATTCTACCAGAAATCAAAATGAGACGGTCATTAGGATAAAAATCATGATATGAACAACTATAGAAAAACAAGTCTAATTTTCTATAGTTGTTCATATCATAATTTTTAGCCTAGTGACCATTTCGGTTTTGATTTCTATAGTTGTTCATATCGTGATTTCTAGCCTAGTGACCGTCTCTATAGGAGTCCAGAGAGTTCACGAGTCCAAAAGGGGTGACACGAGAGTTCCAAAATTTCTTCGAGAACTTGATGGTTCCTGGGAGAAGATCGTGTGGGGCGAATCTTGCTTTGAGCAACGGTGATCTTTATCACTCCAGCAAGCAGATATTATTCTTTCTCTTCTACTTCTCTTCTAGTTGTAACTCATTTTGTTCGTCTGCAACTATGATTGCAAGGAAGAACAGAGATTGTCGTCTGATTATTGTGTTCTTGTAAGCAAGTTGTAATCAGAAATAGTTTATATAGTGCTTTGTTGGAATTGAGTTCTCGAAAAGCAAACATGTTTGCTGAAGCTTCTAAATCTCGACTACAATTTTAGGGCCAACATAGGGTAGACTGCAAAGTTTATTGGAAGCTCATTCTTGGCCTTGTTCATCTATCTTTTGATTAAGTCCCGAGACTAACAATCTTAAAGCAAGATCCAAAGAAAAGATGGAGAACACCCGTGCAAACCTTTCCGATACAAGTTCTAAACAAACTTGAGAAGATTGACGGGCTACACTTCTATCATTTGGATAAGAAATTAGTCCTCTATTAAATGTTGGACGTGTGTTGTTAGATCCTAGATCTACCATTCCTACGGATGAAGGTGAACTTGAGGCTGACGTCGCTGGAGACGCACATTCTAAGAGGAAGGAAGACAGCATCTTATGTAAGTTTTCGCATGGAGATGTCTGAAGCAAGTTGTCTCATGGAGAATTCTACTGCAGTTAGTGCATAGATATTGGCATTATGCGCGGACTATATCTGTGCATGGCGTTCTTTTGGCACATGGCAGAACTCGGTACATAGCAGGCTCGGTGCAGGATAGTTCTCTGCGCATGGAGTTCTTTCGGTCCATGGCAGAACTTGATGCATGGCATGACCTGATACATGAAAGCACCAATATGGTTGGCTCTGAGCAAGGTCTATGCGCGACCAGATTGTGCGTATAGGGTTATGTGCATAGGTGCATGTCTCTTTAAGAATGAAGGACCATGATAACGAGGATTGTAGATCCAATTTAAAACCAAAATAGCAAGGTAAAAGTTTAACTTAGTTACTTTGATTACTTAACTTGGTTGCTATAATTGCGCAGGTTAAGTCATCTGGCGTGGTTGCTGGCCAGTGGATAGAAACTGATGCATCTAGTCACGTGTGCTCTTGGAAGAGTTGCTCACCAAGGTCGGACCTATCATTGGAGGATGTCTCGATGGCCAATAAGGATCAAGCAGAGGATTTGGGGATTTAGATGATGGTTCTAGACTTTGAGAAGTTACAGTAAAAGGAGGGAATGTAGCTAAGTACCAGTGATTACCAAGGACCCGATCTCAGGAAGTCTGTTGCAGACTTGAGGGTGAACATCCATGGTTGCCAGATGGTGATATCTTGGCAAGAGACATACTTTGAAATAAGGCATTCTGTATTAAATGGATGTTCGAGCTTCTGCTTGTGACTGAAGTCTCATTATAAGAGTTGTGGGACACCAAACTAGGACATGTACTCCGTACTGCAAGATGTCTAGTCTATGGCTTATCTCCAAATATGGGGGTAAGGAGGTAGAGAAGTATGAGGTCTGTGCACAAGCAAAGATCACAAGAAAATTGATCAAATAGATAAATCGAAGCACGGATCTTCTAGAGTTGGTGTACTCAAATATATGTGTCTTTAAGCAGTTATCCACAAAGGCCAAGATAAAGTATGTCATTAAATTCATCGAAGACTACTCGAAGTACGCATTCGTCTATCTGCTCAAGTCAAAAGGACGAAGCATTCGAGAAGCTCAAGGAGTTCAGGGCTGAGGCTGAACGTCAAACATGACAACAACTCAAGAGACTCAGAAGTGATCGAGGCGGAGAGTATAGATCTATTGAATTCACATCATTCTACAAAGAATATAGAATTGTCAATGAGATAATTGCTCTGTATTCTCCTCAATCGAATGGATTAGATGAAAGAAAGAAGAGGACGTTGACAGAGATGATGATTTCAATGTTATTGATTGCAGGTCTTTCAAACTGCTTCTGGGGAGAAGCTGTGCTTACGGCTACCTTTATTCTGAATAGAGTGCCGTACGCAATGTCCGATGTCACTCCTCATGAACTCTGGTTCAAAGTCAGATCCAACTTGAATGTCATCGAGTGTGGGGGTATCTGGCATATGTGAAGCTTCCGAACTTGAAGATTCAGAAGCTGGGCACAAGGACTACAAAGACTATCTTTCTGGGTTATGCTGAGAAGAGGAATGCTCGGAGGTTTCTTGATATTGAATCTCGCAACGCAAAATTCTTTGAAGATAAATTTGTAAGGCACAAGAACACTGTTACACAGATATTCCGGAGAATAGCGTGAGTGCATAGGAGGCTGACGCTTCCAATGAAGATATAGTCCAAGAAGAAGTTATCATACCAGAGACAATATTCGAACCAGAACTTGAAGAACCAGTATCTAAGTAGGTGAGGAGACAGAAGGACTTCGGAGAAGATTTTGTCACCTATCATATGAAAGCAGATATGCTTACCCATGATGAGGCGATAAAGACCAGAGATGCCATCTTCTGGAGGAAGGATATTAAATATGAGTATGACTCAATAACCTCTAAAAACACTTGGGTGTTAGTCGATATGCCTGAAGGAGCTAAACCAATCAGATGCAAATGGATCTTCAAGAAAAAGATGAAGGCCGATGGAACTATTGACAAGTTCAAGGCAAGGCTGGTTTCCAAGGGATTTTCTCAGAAGCAGGGGATTGACTACTTCGACACATATGCTCCAGTAGTGCGGATGACGACCATCAGGATATTGATTGCTCTGAGTATAATTCACAAGCTAGTTATTCATCAAATGGATGTTAAAATAATATTCCTGAATGGAGGTTGACCGAAGAGATATATATGCAACATCCAGAAGGATTTTTCATCAAGGGGCTTGAAGACAAAAGTCTGCAAGTTGGTAAAATATTTATACGATCTTAAGCAAGCTCCCAAGATGCGGCATGAGAAGTTTGACAAAGTCATAAAATCAAACGGCTACAGGGTTAGTGAGATAGACAAGTGTGTTTATATAAAGTTCACTGATAGAAGATGAGTCATCGTTTGTCTATATGTGGACGACATACTGATTTTGGGTACGTATCCAGCACGTGTCATTGAGACAAAAAAGTTTCTCTCATCCAAGTTCAGTATGAAGGACTTGGGGGAAGCTGATGTTATCCTGGGAATAAAGATCATCCAGACGGACACTAGAGTGGCGCTGTCACAGTCTCATTATATTGAGAAGAGGCTCACATGCTATGGATATCAGAATTTCCCAGGGATCGATACTCCATAAAGGTGTGATAAGAACATGAAGCCAAATCCTAGGAAAAGCGTCAGGCAACTGGAGTACTCAAGCGGCATCGGGAGTTTGATGAATGCAACAACTGCCACAAGGCCTGATATAGCTTTTATCGTGGGATGCTGAGTCGGTTCACGAGAAACCCATGTATGGAGCACTGGAAAGCTGTGAAAAGAGCAATGAGATATCTCAAGAGGACTCGGAAGTATGCACTACACTACAACTGCTATCCAATAGTAGTGGAAGACTTCAGTGATGCAAGATGGTGTTCAGAAGAAGAGAGAGAAAGGTCCACAGTAGAATACGTCTTCTTCATAGGTGGAGCTACTATATCGTGGAAGTCGAAGAAGCAGATAAGGCTCTCCCATTCCTCGATGGAATCTGAATTCTATGCACTAGCAGCTGCAGCAGATAAAGCATAGTGGCTTCGGGAGCTCATATATGATCTTCCAGTAGTTGGTGCACATATTTCGACGGTATAGATATACTGCGACAACCAGATGACTATGTCAGTGGCATAAAATGATCTCTTCAAGGGTAAGAAGAGGACTGTGCGGCTTAGGCACAGAGCACTAAGTGAGCGCATCAATGATGTAATCATTGTAGTAGTTGATGTTCGGAGCCAGATAATTCTGGCAAATTCATTCTCATAAGACACTATATTGAATGAGCACATCGAGGATGACATCATTATAGTGTTTGATGATCGGGGCCAAGAGGGTCTGGCAGATTCGTTCATATAAGGTCTCAAGCGCCAGCTGATCATAAGAACTATAAAGGAGCATCGTACTCCATGCTACCATGGGGTGACACTGTCACGCCCCAGTCCCAAAATACACGGGACCAGGCCACGTGGTAATGGCCAGCTGGTACGACTCTGTAGGTCTTTCCAATTTAATGGACCCGACTGTTTGGATAAACAAAGTTTATACGAAACTTTTGCTTACAAACGAGAAAAGAGAAAAGTACAAATAATCCTATACGAGGATATTAACTACAATAAAAATAATTCTGGGGAAGTATTGCTATGGAAGTCTGATCTGCAGTCGATCACTTTGTTCCTTGGACAACATGATGATGAAGAAGTGCTGTAGAAGAAGCTTCAAAATTTCTCTGAACTGAAGGCAAAAGTCGGCCAAAGAGAAGTTGCAAGTAGGATCGAATTCTTATTGCCAAAGTTGTCAGCCAAAACTAATTTCCTCATTTTACCCTGTGACCAGGGGTCTCTATTTATAGAGATCAATCAAATAACTGCCTGGTTGGCGTAAAATCCAAATGACTGTCTTGTTGGCGTAAAAAGCCAAACTATGAAGAAGATTGCCTCCTTTACGCTGCGGTTGTGACAACTGCTACCCATGTTCCAATAATCTTCTAAATCTGCGTATGACACGTATTCCTTTATAAGGTAACACATATAACTGCTTCTCGAAGATCATGGCATGCAAGCCACATAGGTAATTGCCCCTGCGTAAAACTTGATGATTCATGAATAATAGATAACCAGCACAAAATAGCCAATTATCCTTCACGACTGAGGTCTTGACCGTATTCTGGGCTAAGTAGCCTTATCAACGTACCTTTGTAAATATAGCCGAGTTGGCTTATTTTGAGGAGATAGCATACGGCGTACTCCTATAGTTGAAAATAGCCTGGTTGGCATAAAATGCAAGGATGGTGATGTGAGCGTATTAGTCACAGTCTTAGCTTTTCCAGTCATGACAAACTTTAAAAATAGAACAAAATCTCGTGCATTAAATACAGAGATATGCCTCAATCTCGTACATAAAATGCAGAGATATGTCTCGAGCTCTGTACAAGAAATAGCTTTTGACGTGGCATCTGATTTTGTCTTGTCTTGAGCGTAAAAACTTATTTCTGTCAATGTAGAATAGGCAGCGTATTCAGAAGACTCCATTTTTCTTCCTTTGAATGCGTAAAAATGACTTGTATCAAAAATATGTCACAAAATGACAACCTGGGTCTCTGTGCAAAATCATCATCACAGCCGTTCTCTCGATCATCATGCAGTACTTTTGTCAAATGTTAGGTTCACTGATTTGACTGACAAATTCATCCGAGAATTATGAAGATTTCCTCGTACAACTTTACGCTGCATTAAAAATAACGTATTTTAAACTTTACGCAGGAAGGTATAGTAACCTTTTACGCAGAACAGCCTTGAAGCTCTGCTTTACGCGGATAGCTTTAAAGTCCTATTTTACGCCAAACAACCTTGAAGCTCTGTTTTATGCAGACAGTTCTGAAGCCCTATTTTACGCCAAACAACCTTGAAGCTATGTTTTACGCGGACAGCTCTGAAGCCCTATTTTACGCCAAACAACCTTGAAGCTCTATTTTACGCAGACAGCTCTGAAGCCCTATTTTACGCCAAACAACCTTGAAGCTCTATTTTACGTAGGGAGGGACTTCATGTATGTTAGGGGTTTTGACTGTAAAATATGCGGACAATTCCCCAGCATATTTTATGCTTCTAAAAGACCCCCTTCAAAATTTTTAAAACTTGGACAAGTTTTGAAATACTTTGAAAGAAGCATGGAAAAAGTCTTTGATATGGGAATGAATATCCTGCTAGAGGTGATATGTACGGGGTAGTACATTCTATTTTTTTGGAGAATTTTAGTAGACTTATTACCCAAGGCGTACCTAAGACTAGGTACGGATAACAAGTTGAAATGACTGACACTATCAGGGGTTATACGAACGTGATAGTAGAAAGTCGATGGGAAAACTATTACTCAGAGGTAATATAGACATGACAAAGTTCTGAAAATATCTTATTCAGAGGTAATGTGGATATGGTAAGATATCATAGTTTTTTAGGATATCCCGCTAGGGGATCTTTGGTGGACCTATTACCTTTTGCGTACTGGAGTGCAAGTAATAAGTTTAAAATAAGCCCAGCCAGAGGTAATATGGACGTGGTGGATTTTGTGGAAGAAAGAGAAAATAAGCCAGAGGTAATATGGACGTGGTTGTTTGCTACTATTGGGGACATCACACTGGAGGATATTTGGTGGGCTTACTACTTTTTGTGTACTAGAGTGCAAGTAGTAAGTTCAAAAACAATCCCTTTCAGTGATAATATGGACATGATAGGTTTTGTGGACTTATCACCGCTGGCATACTCTGGATTGGGTACGGGTGATAAGTTGGAAGACAATCGATATCAGAGATAATATGGACATGACAAACTCTAGAATTGTGGACTTATTACCCATGGCGTACCTTAAGTACGGATAATAAGCTGAAACAACTTGCACTATCAGGGGTTATATGAACGTGATAGTAGAAAAGTCGAAGAGTAAAACTTTACTCAGAGGTGATATGGACATGAAAAAGTTCTGGAAATATCTTACTCAGAGGTAATGTGGACATGGTAAGATATGATTATGTGGGGATAGTATAGAGACGTAGTTAAGGGGTAATATGAACATGGACTGACTTTTTCTCTACCGGAGAAAAGGAAGTAGTTCAGAGGTAATATTGATTTGAACTATTTGTTTCCATTGCGGGTATCCCACTGGAGGTTTTTGGTGGACCTATTACTTCTTGTGCATGAGATTGCAAGTAATAAGTTCGAGATTAGTCCTGCCAGAGGTGGCAGTTTTTGTGGACTTAATACCGCTGGTGTACCTTGGTGAGTACGGGTGATAAGCGGAGATGACAACCGATATCAGAGGTAATATGGACGTGATGATCGATAGCCAAGACCCGGGGGTTTGCTCAGAGGTAATATGGATATGGCAAACTCAGTTGGGGAGAAATATTAGGACGGTAGTTCCGAGGTAATATGGACGTGAACTAATATCTGGGACACTCACTGGGGAGTGGTTTACTGAGTGTGGTCTATCCGAGAATGAAGATAGACCTAAGGGTTGATCCGCTGGGGAGATTGGTAGGACGATAGCTCAGAGATAATGTGAACATGGCTAGCGTCTAACGAGATTGGTTTTAGTGGTCACTGCGAGAGTGTGCAAGTGGACCTGAGGGCTACTCCGCTGGGGAGACTTTGAGGATCCATCATCTGTTGCGTATCCAGGACTCCTTGATACTGATAATGGCTTAATATAGAAGGGAAAATGATGTACATAGGTACTTTACGGGGGATGAAGAACCAAGAATGTAAAGATTGTACATCTTGATTTCCCGCCTGGGGATAAGGGGAGTACAAGTCTAGTTCAGACATAGTACATTTTTAGGAACTTGCCATTAATAGGCATCATGATCAAGTCGTCGTTAGGTTTCGTAAGCCGTTAGGTGCCGTTGGAGAATACTGATTCTACGATGAACGTGCCTTCTCATTTAGGTTAGAATTTGCCGGCCGTATTACGGGTCATAACCATCGGCCTCCTTACGGTCATGACGAGATTATCCACTTGGTAGGTCCTTTTGTTTCCCCGTTTGTTGAATACTCCAGAGAGACGTGCTTGGTATAGCTCAATGCATTGTTGAGCTAAGTGGAGTTTCTCGTCGAGTGATTCTAACTATTGTAGTCGTCGACGGTGATTATCGTCGACCGTTAATTGGTTGGAGAGAGCCACCCGAAGTAAAGGAATTTGGATATCGAGAGGGAAGACTGCTTCACTTTTGTACACCATAGAGAAAGGTATATTTCCAGTTGCTGTCCGGACCGTTGCACGGTAGGCCCAAAGACATTCACCCAGCTTCTCGTTCTAGTGCGTTTGTTGGATGACACAAAAATTTTGAGTAGCTTTATGATGATCTTGTTGAAGGCTTCTGCCAGACCATTCGCTGATGGGTTGTAGGTGGTCGATGCTACATTCTGGATTCGATTTTTATCACAGAACCCCTAGAACGTATGGCTTGCAAACTGTGGATTATTTTTATGGATGATCCTTTGTGGCAATTCGAAGTGGTATATGACGTGATGCTTGACGAAGCTGATCATGTTAGACGTCTTGACTTTCGTGAGTAGTACTATTTCCGCCACTTGGAGAAGTAGTCGGTGATGGCAAAGATGAACCGATGTTCCTTGGATGAAGGTGGACTAATCGGTCCAATGATGTCCATACCCCAGGCTTCGAATAGCTAGGACGCAACAGTCGGGTGTAGGAACTCCCAGGATTGGTGGATGAAGTCTGCATGGATTTGGCACGCTTAGCACTTCCTTGTGTAGTCGACGGCATCTGCTACCATTGTTGGCCAATAGTAACCCATTCTACGGAGGCGGTCTCGTAGATTGGGCCATAGTTGATGGGTACCGCAAACCTCGTCGTGAGCCTCGTGGAGAGCCTGCTTTGCTTTTGTATTCGAAAGTTATCGTAGCAGAAGCCCGTCATACGAGCGACGATACAACATTTTGGTAGTTGTATCATAATAGAACCGGAGGGAACGTCTTCTGATGGAAGTGGCTTCCTTCGGGTTCTCGGAGAGAATTCCATAGACTACGTAGTCGATGAAGGAAAGTCTCCCGTCTTGTGAGTCAGTGCTCGTCTCTACTGAGTAGCTCCGGCACACAGAGAGGTTGTTCTTCGGGTAGACCAGCTCCTGACCTACCACGGTGATCAGTTCATGGGTACTGACCGGAATAGCTAGAGAGGCTGCGAGTCCGACAAGGGCGTCTGTCTCGATGTTTTGCAGCCGAGGGGCGTACTCAATGAAGAATCTCTTGAAGGTCGAGATGATGTCGAGCGCAGCCTGTTGGTAAGGAATTGGCTCTTCGTGTTGGACTTCATACTCACCCAGGACCTGGCTGACTATCAACTTGGAATCGTCGTAGGCTTCTAGGTGGTCAACTCTAACTTGTTTAGCTAGTTAAAGTCCAATGATGAGAGCGTTGTACTCTGCCACATTATTGGAGCATGGCTCAGTGAGAGAGTATACGCGGTTGATAACCATATCATATGGAGAGATCAACACTATCCTGACTCTAGCTATAATGCTGCCTTTGGGTCCTGTTCTTGAAGTGTCATCAAAAAATATTCGCCAAACAACTTTTGCGTTCGTCACGGTATTGGAGTCTGCAACTTCGTCTAGAATCTCATATAGTTTTGAGATTTCTGACACCGGATGGGCTGCCAGAAAGTTGTCCAGTGCTTGACCCTTGACGACTTTTTGTGGAACAAACACCATGTCGTATGGAGATAGTAGTATTGCCCAGGCAGCCAAGCGGGAACTAAGCACCCCTGGTTTGGTCATGAGGACTCTGAGAGGATTGACTCATGAGATTACATAAATCGTTTGTCCAGCCACGTAACGTTGAGTCTTCTGGATAGCGAATACAAGGGCAAGGCATTCCTTCTCAACAGGGGTGTACCTGTGCTCCGTGCCAACCATCATCCGGCTAAGATAATAGATGGTATACTCGTGGCTTGCACCAATATTCTGGGATAATATGACACCGAGGGAGTGGTTCATTGCTCGCACATAGAGCAGGAAAGGCTTCCCCACGACTGGGCTACCAGCACTGGAGGGTTTGATATATATTCCTTGATGTCGTCGAAGGTGCGCTGGTATTCTTTATTCCAGACAAAGGAGACACATTTCTTCATGAGCTATTTGAACGAACGACAACGCCCAGAGAGATTTGATATGAACCTTCTGATGTATGCAAGTCTTCCTTGAAGGCCACAAATTGTTCTTTGAGGTTCTTCGGTGGGCGCATCTCAAGGATTGCTTTAGTTTTGTCGGGGTCTATGTGAATACCCCGGGAAGTGATGATAAAGCCCAGGAATTTTCCGCTGGAGATTCCCAGAAAAGATTTGGTGGGATTCATCTTGAGCTGGTGCGTATGCATGAGATCGAACACAGTCTTCAAATCCCTGAGGTGATCATCTTTGGAGCGACTCTTGACCGCGATGTCATCGGCATAACACTCGATCGTCTTGCGTAAATACTCGCGAAAGATGGTGCTCATAGCTCGCTGGTATGTAGCACATGTGTTCTTCAGATTGAAGGGCATAACTGTGTAGCAGTATACTCCTACTGGCATTCTGAACGATGTATGCTTCTGATCGTCAGGAGATATCTTGATCTTATTGTAGCCTGAGAATCCATCCATGAAGGACATGCACTCTAAGCCATAGGTGTTATCGATCATTATGTCTGTGATCGGAAGGAAGAATTCGTCTTTAGGGCAGGCCGTATTTAGATTACGAAAGTTAATGCAGATCTGGATCTTCCCGTTATTTTTGACGACGGGCACGATGTTGGATACCTAATCTAGATGTTGTTCTTTGCTGTAGAAGCATAAAAATATGCTGGGGAATTATACGCGTATAACCCCCAACATGTATGAAGTCCGCGTAAAACAGAGCTTCAGCGATGTGTGGCGTAAAATATGGCTTCAGAACAATCCGCGTAAAGCAGCACTCAAAGGCCGTTTTGGCGTAAAAAGGTTGCTACACCTCCCTCCGGCGTAAATTACGTTTGCTTTTAATGCGGCGTGAAGTTGTACGAGGAACTCTTCGTATTCCTCTAATGAACCTGTCAGACAAAATAGTGAACCTGACTCCTGACAAAGAGTACTGCACGACGATCGAGAGGACGGCTGTAATGATGATTCTGCACAAAGGCCCAAGCTGTCGGTTAGTGACATATCTTTGATACAAGTCATTTTTACGCATTCAAAGAATACGCTGCCTATATTTTATGGGCAGAAATGAGTCTTTACGCTCAACATGAGACGAAATCAGACGCCACGTCAAAAGCTGTCTCTCGTACAAAGCTCAAGGCATATCTCTGCATTTAATGCACGAGATTTTGTTCTATTTTTAATGACTGGGAGAGCTAAAACTAGGACTAATACGCTCACATCACCATTCTTGCATGTTACGCCAACCAGGCTATTTTCAACTATAGGAGTATGCCGTATGCTATCTCCTCGAAATACGCCAACTCAGGCTATATTTGTAAAGGTACGTGATAAGGCTATTTAGCCCAGAATACGCTCAAGACCTCAGTCAGGAAGGATAATTGGCTAGTTTATGCTGGTTATCCATTATTCATGCAACATCAAGCTTTACACTATTTGGCCTTTACGCCAACAAGATAGCTATTTGGCTTTTACGCCAACAAGACAGTTATTTGGCTTTTATGCCAACCATCTTTACGCGAGGGAAAGTTACCTACGTGGCTTGCATGCCGTAATCTTCTAGGAGCGGTTATACGCGTTACCTTATAATGGGACATGCGTCATACACGGATTCAGGAGATCATTCAGACGTGGGTAGCAGTTATTATAACTGCCGCGTAAAGAGTGCAACTCTCTTCATAGTTTGGCTTCTACGCCGACTGGACAGTTACTGTGACTGAGCTCTATAAATAGAGACCTCCGGTCACAGGAGATAAGGAGAATGATCAGAGAGGTCAAGATCAAGGAGGTCAAGGAGAGGATCAAGATCAGAGATCAGAGAGAGAGAGAGTACATACAGAGAGTATTTATTGACAACTTTGGCAACGAGAGTTCAATCCCCCCTGCAATCTTTGAAGCTTCTTCTTCTTCTACAACACTTCTTCATCATCGTGTGGTCCAAGGGACAAAGTGATCGACCGCAGATCAGACTCCTATCGCAATATTTCCCCAGAATTATTTTTATTATACTTAACATCCTCGTATAAGATTAATTGTACTCTTTTTACTTTTCTTGTTTGTAAACAAAGAAAGGGTTTCGTATAAACCTACTTTCAATTTCTTTTGTTTATCATCAAACAGAAGATGGCAACTCTGGTGGGGACTACTTTCTCATCTGACGAGAAAGCCATTGCACAACACGATGATGTATCCATTGGATCGACGAAGAAGACATTGGTCGTCCTGTTCGACCAATCTGCTTATGAAGATATGCTTCGCGCAGGGGGTAGCTCTCATTTCCTCTCTGTCCAGGACAAGAAGAAGCTGCGTAAAGTGTGGATGCCCCAGACATCCTCTACCCTTCCTGCAAGCTCTCCTTCTCTGATCAACAAGGTTGTGACAACACAACCTATGCGCTCTGCGTGTAAAACTTCGTCTCCTATCTGTGACATGGCAGACAAAACTTCTGACAATGCCCCAGTGTCAATCCAAAAGTCTAACACGCGCTCTGCGTGTAAAACTTCGTCTTCCGTCTGTGACGTGGCAGACAAAACTTCTGGCAATGCCCCAGTACCAATCCAGAAGTCTAGAACGCGCTCTGCACGTAAAACTTTGTCTCCTGTCTGTGACATGGCAGACAAAACTTCTGGCAATGCCCCAGTGCCAATCCAGAAGTCTAGAACGCGCTCTGCGTGTAAAACTTCGTCTTCCGTCTGTGACATGGCAGACGAAATTTCTGACAAGGCCTCAGCGCAAATTCGGAAATTTCAAACGCGTCATGCGCATAAAAATACATCTCCCATCTATAAGGAGGCAGATGGACCCTTGGATCACATCAAGGGAAAACAAGTGGTGAATCTCCCGACCTCTGGGCTTGTACGCCTCCAAGAGGGAAAGTTACCCACTCTCCAGATTACGCGTGACGCTAGAGGCCGTTTGAGGACTTCCCCTGTTTTACGCGAACCTGTGCAAAACTCCAAATTACGCCAGGATAAGTCTGTCCGCGTAAAGAAGACCCGCTTCACGAGAAAATACGCTCCTCAGACGGATGATGGATCATATGCTACTCACATGGGTGAACTGCTGTATTCTTATGGCAGGGAGAGAGTTATGGTTTCCAATCTCCATGCCCCTACTGATGTAAAAAAGGCAGAATAAGCCTTCTTCTTCTTCTTCTGATTTGCGTGATTTCTTAATCCATAAACGCAAAGAATACAGCACCAAATAATCAAGATTTAGTGCCCCTAACTACCAAGCATGGGGAGATCATGTGGGAAGTAGCGTCAACACCTAATGTCTTCCTGACATATAGGCCACATGAAGAATCTGTCTTTATTGTTCTACCTACTCGCCACGATCAGCACCAAATAATCTTCGGTCGAATGTGGAATAGATCGATTGTGCAAGAAGATTCTCACGAGTCTGATGCTGGGAAAATGCAAATCCACAGGTATAGCCCACAGGCTTTAAAGATTATGCAAAACATGGGCTATGATTTGAGGTTGAAGCAAGGCCTAAATTATGGAAAACGCAGACAAATACCATTGCATGGTGATCCTTACTGTCAACGAACTTGTTTTGGGTTGGGGTATACCGTATTTCCTGCAAACTCTGAACCTCCAGAGTCTGATCCTGTAATACCAGAGGCAGGTCCTTCTAAATCAACTTCTGTGGACAAATGCCACGACATGTCTGGGGGTAGTCTCCCTCGACAAAACAGGGCATCATCCAAAGCAGGGGATAGAATTCCCTCTGTGTCCTAAGGTGATGCAACTATGACCATTTCCTCTGAGGACCGTACGACTCAGGTATCGGAAACCTGAAAGCCAAAGGGGACTTTCTCCTTCAATGATGAAGACACCGTTGAAATATTTAATATATTGATGAAGGAAAACAAACTTCGGCTACCCAACATCAGATACCCTGAAAGGGATGGCAAAATCGATGACCCAGAATATTATCTCTTTCATCGATACATTCATCACCCCACAAGGGCATGCTATGTACTGAAAAGGAGAATCCAGGAGTTGATCGACGCCAAAGTCATCACTTTGCATTTATAAACAAGATGACGGTTACTGCAAATTGATCTCACTCCAACATGGCAATTTGCTCCTCAAGAAGCGCCGGATGATGAGTCCTCAAAACCTCCCCAGTGGAGCAACCTTCAGGACTATCCCCACTCAACAAATCACTTCCAAAGGAATATTTCGGACATGGGTTCACGTTCATTTTACCTCTGAAATGTTGTCCAAACTATTTTTTCCTAGCTGAATTTACCATGTCTAAGTGACCTCTGAGCAAACCTCCTTGGTTGTTGCTATCGATCAGTTCATGTCCATTTTACCTCTGAACTACACTTTCTCCGGAGAACAAATCTTTTACCACAAAAATGGTCACTTCTATATTAGCTCTGTCCTGTTTTTCTTTATCCCCACAGAATCATATCTTACCACGTCCACATTACCTCTGAGTAAGATATTTTCAGAACTTTTTTCCATGTCCATATTACCTCTGAGTAAAGTTCTTCTCTTCGACTTTCTACTATCACGTTCGTATAATCCCTGGTAGTGCAATCATTTTAGCTTATTATCTGTACTTAAGGTACGCTATGGATAATAAGTCCACAATCCGGATGTACAAATCGACTCTTGGTTTTTCATCCCCAGCAAGTGCCTATGTGCAACATTTCCTCGATCATCGAAGATCGAGAATCATATTCTATCATGTTCATATAACCTCTGAATAGATTATGTTCAGCAATTTGATATCCCCAGCAAGTGCCTATGTGCAACATTTTCTCCTTCGTTATAAATTCTTGTAAAAAGCCATCATCCGTATCCGAGAGTCCCGGATACGCAATGGATGATGGATCCTCAAAATTTCCCTAGCGAAGCAATCCTTAGGCCTACTTGCACACTCCTGCAGTGACTTCTCAAACCAATCTCGTTAAATGCTAGTCATGTTCATATTACCTCTGAGTTATTGTCCCATCGGTCTTCCCCAGCGGAATGATCCTTTGGTCTATCTTCATGTTCGGATAAACCACACTCACTCCTCAATGATTTTTTTGGACAGGGGTTCACGTTCATATTACCTCTGGACTGCTGTCATAATATTACTCTGAGCAAACCTTCCGATTTTTGGCTATCGATTATCATATTCATATTACCTCTGATATTGGTTGTCATCTCAACTTAACACCCATACTTAACTCTAAGTACGCTAGTGGTGTTAGTTCCACAAAAACTGCCATGTTCATATTATCTCTGAGCAGATATATACCTCCATCCCTAGTAGGAGTCACAACTCAAAGGTTTGTCATGTTCATATTACCTCTGAGCAAACCTTCCGAGTTTTGGCTATCGATTATCATGTTCATATTACCTCTGATATCGGTTGTCATCTCAACTTAACACCCGTACTTAACTCTAAGTACGCTAGTGGTGTTAGTTCCACAAAAACTGCCACGTCCATATTACCTCTGGCAGGGCTTGCCTTAAACTTATTACTTGCACTCTCGTGCACAAGAAGTAATAGGTCCACCAAAAACCCCCCGAGGGAATGACCGCAATAGAAACGCATAATTCAAATTTGTCCCTCCACTATCCCCACAGAGTCATATTTTTCAGCATCCATATTACCTCTAGCAGGGCTTATCTCAAACATATTACTTGCACTAACATGCGCAAAAAGTAATAGGTCCACAAAAAATTCCCCAGCTGGATGTCTTTACTAGCCTCAAAACTTATCACGTTCATATTTGTGATTAGGCTTGTTTCGAACTTATTTTTTGCACTCAACGTGCACAACAAATAATAGGTCCACCAGTGATTCCCCAGTGGGATGTCCTCAACAAACACGGTATTGTACTACGTTCATATTACCTCTGGTACTATATTCGAAGTTCACACAAACAATCATAAAGAAATGGAGGGCCCTTTCTGATTGAAAGAACATTCTCAAATGGTGCTTATAGATGAGCCAAGCCTAATGAAAATTTGATAATGGCTCCTATCAACTGCAAATTCCTGAAGAAGTACTCTACTTGATCTCCTTTGCTTAACGAAGTATGATGAAGATCTCATTCTGGCGATACTACGTATAAAGGTTAGCTGGATTATATTCTATCAGGTTTATGTGACCTCTGAATAGATATCCTTAACTAATTTGTAAACCTATCATGTTTATATTACCTCTGATAGTGTTTAGTATACAAATTTAGTTGGATTATATTCTATCAGGTTCATGTTAACTCTGAATAGATTTACATTTAGCTAAACCTTACTGAAAGTATATCATGTTCATATTACCTCTGCTATCACTTTCATCCTAGCCTATCATTTATATTCTAAAGTGATGAGCCCACAAAGTCAGAAGAAGTATCTTTATTATCTCTGAGAAATTACAGGAGAAGCAAAAAAGTACATCATTACGGAGGAGCAGTTAAATTCCTGATCTGTTGTGCCAAAGCAGCCATCCTCTCATTCCTGGAGTTCAAAATGTTAGCACGAGCCCATTCCAGCCTTGCCTCGTCATTGTTCAAGTGAGATAGTTCGGACAGAGAATCAACGAAACTTGCGTGGATGACACCCACATGTGTCAAGTTCTGTTCAGCAGTATCCACTTGGCCCTTCAACACATTGCGGACTGGCAATGCCTTGAGAAGCCTCTCCCTTGTCTGGGCAAGTTCAGCTTCCAATTCTTGAACTCTCACTTCGTATCCCTCACATTCTGCGCAATACTTGGCTAGCTGAGGAATACTCTCCACCAATACTGCTTGCTCTTTATCCATCTCTTGCTGTTGTTCCTGGATGGATTTGTTTAGAGATTCTATCTGCTGAGCAAGTTCCGCAGTTAGGGAGTCATACTCAGCCTGAACATCGTCGATGCTGCCTCGGAATAGTTGCAAATATTCGTTAATGGGTTGTTCTAAACCATTAACTATTTGCTCTAGCGCATCAGCTCTTTCAGCGTCATTAAAATTTCTAATCGGCGCTATAGTAAGCTTGGAGGACGTCTTCAGAGCATCAAAGCCTAGGTTCTTCTCCAGCACCATGGATATCAATTCTTTCAAAGTGCGGTAGAATATGCTAGTGTATTATTAAACTAGCATAGCAAAGATCGAATGTACGATGGAGTGGCTGCAATACCGGTAAATCTCCTTTCTGGAATGATTGCAGAGGATGCCACAGTCGTTGCTTCAACGGATGGCGTGACAAAAGAAGGGATACCAGCAACGGTTGAAATTGCTGGCATGCTCGACGAATGGGGTACAATCGAGATGGTGGGTTCATCCTCCTCTAATGTTATTTGAAATGCTACTGGCGGGATGACACCCGAGAATGTTGCGGATGAAAGATCAGCAGTTTCGGAGTATGCTTCTTCGACGATAGGAACCGCCGTTTCATTTGCTGGATCCGCAACAAAGTCAGAAGTTGTGTCAACTCCGCCCTCCTCCGAAAAGTCTTCGCCTGAAAAGAAGACAAGAGAAAGTTAATATCAATTTGATGTTAATTTTCCTGAAAGAAGCATAAAGACAACATTTACCCATGGCCGATGGTATGTATGTTGCATCTGCAGCCTGTATAGCTAAATCATTTCTTAATGATGCTAAACAAGCTGTCATACCTGGAGAAAAGGGTGCACCAACTGACGTTTGAGGGTAGTCATCCCAGTCGTCACCCAGATCCACTCGAGGTTCATTGGGTGGAATCTCGCTGGAAATACTTACAGACGAAGGAGGGGTTATTTCTACTATTTTTCTTGATAAAGGTATATTGATTCTTATTATGCTCGGTCTCAAAGGCAATCTCGAACCACTGCCAGCAACGGTGGTAGCGGCAGCAATCGCGAGCAAAGAATCTCCAGCACTGTCAGCTGAAACTGTGGAGGTTCCCTCTCTAAAAAGCGAAGGACCCCTGATCAAAGAATCATCAACAACAGGGAAAACAATAGGCTCACTCCTAGAGGCCCCCTTGGTGGAAGTCCTTTTAGGACCTCTAACAGTCTGCTTCTTCTTGCGGGGGGGGAGGCTCTTTCAGAGTGGAAGCCTTTCGCTTATTGGAGATAATGAGAGGCTCTGCTGGTGGAGCTATTACGCCTCTCGGTATTATCAACAAGAAATCGTCTGCACCGATAGTGTCTTCACCTTCATCAGAGAAGACGGATGGGATCTTCTCTCTTCCAGTGGACTTATGGGAGGGCATCCTGAAACTTCCATACACATCAAAATCACGATGGAAGGTATTGATGGACGCATAAAACTGCGCGTACGAATGGAGAATGCGCAACTCCATGGAGAGAGAAGTTGCGGGCACGGCAAAGATTGCACCAGTACAACCCATGATAAAATACTGCCATCCTCTGGCTCCGTCGATAAGTCCACCTTTGGACCTGAAGCTGGTGATGAGATTTCCCACATACAACTGATCATACCCAAATTGCCTGGCAAAATGGCTAGGCAGATAAGGCTACAAGTAGCAGTGGTCCTCACTTCTGTACAGCAGGTGGGAAGGTCTAATGCAGACCAACCAGTAAAAGGCTTCAGGAGAAAGAACAGTCTTCCCCTGGCCCACATCCTGAATTTTAGTCCCCTGTTGATTGATATGTATGGGGGGACGGTACAGAAGCGCTTCCAACCATGGGCAAAATTTAATGCTCGCCGACAATCTATGACGCTAGTCACATTCCAAAGGGAATTCTTGTAATTCAACAAGAAGCTATTTCCCGAACCGCTGGCAGATCCGGGAGACATCACTCTGGTGTTGTGAAGGATTAACCATCCCATCAGATATAGGAATGGTAATTCTACTCTGGGATATCCTTCACGCTGTGTATCATCAGCTAGCAGCCCATCAGTAATGGCCCTCAGGCCAGCTTGTATTCTACATACCATGGTAGAAAGCAGACCCAATCTTGCTCCAAATACCAAATGCACTGCGGGCCATAAGGTGTTGCGATGAATGCGATCCGCAGACGCGATGCCAGGCACTACCCAGACAGAGAGGAAGCCAGCCAGTTGAGCTTTCCTTGACAGAGGCTTGCGACAATGCCTCATATAACTGAAGGCTTTAGTGCCTACAGGATAACCCCCTATCTCCTCATCGAGAACACTATCTCGAGCCCCAGCATCTTCAATGAAATCATCGACTGTGTTGGCATTCAGCATGCTCAGAAGGTTCAAGGACTTATCTCTGCTATCTACAACCTTGTCCTGCTTGGCATTTCTGGCCTGATGGAAGAAGAGCTAGGATACCCATTTGTTGATATGGGCCAAGTCAGAGGGCTCTTTGTAGAAGGTGGTGCATGCAAGATAGTGGCTCATCAGCTCTTGGTACACCGCTACTGCCCGAGGGTTTGTATCCCTCAGCTCCTTGTTTGTGGGAATGTACACTTCATAAGGAGTGTCTCCCATTGGCAGTTTGAGATATCTGCCATCTCATGAAGGGCTAAGCCCAACTCACCTAGCGGAGTGACGAAAGTCCCAGTGAGCAAATTGTATCGCTCCATCAAAGCTAAGAACAAGTTGGGGTTGACAGACAGCCCAACACTAGTGGCACTCACAGCCGCAAACAAACCAATACTTTCCAGCTCCGTCTGGAAGTGCTTCAGGTCCCAGGCAGTTAAACTGGCCCATCGAAGATTATGGGGGCTAAGCCATCCACTGGTGCGAGGGTTAACCTTGGGGTACACTCCTCCCTGCCCCATAAATTTATTGCAGAAAGTCGTTATTTGAATCGGCTGGATCAGTGAAGTGTCTTCACTCGGGACGCTGCCCGGCAGTAATCCTCTGAAAGGCATAACAGGGCCTGAAGGACTGCTCACAAAGGCTCCTCGGTTCAATCCTTTCTTGTATAAGATCTTCCCTGGCCGCCCATAAAGATCTGGAGTCAGAGTCCATACCATCTTCCTGGGATGTGTGGCATGGAAGAATGCCGAGATAGGGTAATCTCTGGGCATCCTTGGCAGATACATGACCGTGCCCTCAGCAGAAAACATCCAATCTTCCTTCTTGGGCTTAGTCTGGGATTGTTTATCGATAACATCCCCGAATAAGAAATCTGGTTTCTTATATTCAGTCCCATCTATGTATGTCAGGGGCTCCCCACTGATCATACTCAGCAGCATTCATTCTCCTTGGGCCGAGATCAGAGTTCCCCTTTCTTGAGGATACTCATTTTCAGAGATAGGAAATGTCACATGGGACAAGTCCTCCAGATAGTTGGAATTCAGCATCCCAGCAGCAGAGCCCATCACTTCAGCCAGAGGAGGGATCTGTAAGTCCACTGCAAAAAGCAAAAAAATAAGTCAGTTTTACGCTAGACGCTACACTCTCGCAGTGTATGCCAAAGCCTAACAGTCTGATCTTTTAGGCCATACTGCAAAAACTTGAGTCTTACGCTGGAACCTATTTCTAGTGCGTAAAACTCAAGGTTGGCAGTATACGCCTGTAAATCCCCATTCCTGAAAACCGTATTAGTTATTTAACTAATTATTTATAATAATAAGGAAAAGAAAAGAAAAACAGAAATTCCTATTGGACCAAACCCGCAACCCGTTAATCATCCCTGCGTAAAACTTATTTAGCAAAAACCCTGCAGAACTCTTTCATGCGTAAAAACCCAACCCGCCTAAATCCCTTTCTCTACGCACAAAACCAATCCCGCGCGTAAAGTAAGGAAATAGCATCAGCAGTTCACCCCGCGTAAAACAGTCAATAGCAAACTCCTCACCATACCGCGTATATTTTCTCTGCGCGTAAATATCAACAACAATAGCAAACTACCCAGCGCAAACCACTGCAGCAGCAGCAGTAACTAAACCACCGCTTATTTTACCCCGCGTAAACTCTTCCTTTTACCCCTGCGTAAAATCCAACCACAAATCATTAGGAAAGAAATATCAGTAGCAGAAGCAAAACTCAACTTTGCTTTGCCTTATTCTTTTACACGTGTAAGTGTCTCATTCCACCACTCTTTAGGAAATATCCTCAGTCGCACACCTAAACCAATAAGAAGAAAACAACAGCAATAGTTTTCTTAACCATTAAGTAAATTCCACCGCCTCCCTATTCCTATATATATAATTATAACTCCCAAACAATAACTCCTTCTTTTTATCACACTTAACAAAACTTTGGACGTGCACTTTACGGACTTTTGCTTGGCAAGTATACCTTGCCATAATACTGTTATTTACCTTTCAGCTGATACATGCAAGTTTTATTCTGCTTATATAGATGTTTATTTTTGACCCTACTTTATGAGATCACCCCAGTATTAGAGAGCATCATTAGGTTCATTAACCGTGACACAGTGGCTTTCACTAGTTGTGAGTCTCATATAGATCTCGGGCAGCGTGACAGGGATGGCCTCCTGTATGAAAGGTCGTGCGTTAGGAATGACTGCTGATAGAAACTTTGTATGCTAGTAGACCTGACAGTTATTTAGGGGATTAGCATGTGGTGGAGGCAACATGCATAGATCATTGGGACGGGGAGGACGACTCCTAAGTGTACGGGATACCCACTTTCTTATGTAGTTTTTACTCTTGTTTACAGTGCGCCCCTGGGTTGGGGGGCATATATGGCATATACTAGCCAGTTATCACGATTGGTGAATTACGTCGGCATATGTCTAGCCTACACTTTCTCTTACACTCAAAGTTGTCCTCAAATTGCATTCACTTAGATGGTTAGGCGACCCATTGAATGTTTATATTTTAGTACTCATTGGCATGCTTCTATGTATCTTGTTACGTCCCTCTGAGGACCTGGTTCCTTTCCAGAAATGGACGAGCAGGAGTATCCTCAGGAGTATGGTCCTGGACCGGATGCTACTTACCAGGCTGAGGAGATCTTACCCTCAGAGTACTTGTGATCTACTGCCACTGTTTAGAGATTTTGTTGCTTTTCAGTATAGTTATTTGTAGTGGATTTGTTTCCACCTGCCTATCAGACTCGATACTTACTTGGTTATCCAGTTATATTTTCAGCTCTTTTTATTCCTACTGAGTATTGGTGTTGTGGATGAAATATAGATTGTGTGTGACTTGTTATGACAGTATATCATCACTGATGGATTGTATATTCATTTACAGCGTACGTGTGTATATGGTTTCCATATATTAGAGTTCATATATATACGGCTGGGCGTGTTACGTATTCCTAGTCCTACATATTTTGGGACTGGGGCGTGACATGTTTTTGGTGGTGGCCCATGCAGGTCAGAATATATTGACTTGGTTACGTAACTGTGCCAAACAAGCCTGCATATAGGAAAGGATTTTAAGGATCTCATCCACACTTGACTAACACCTCATTCATCTTTTCAACTATCCTATATTTTACTTTGCGCCACAGATCCTTTACTCTTGTTGGCATATACCTTATGCTGCAGGAGATTACCTATTTTTGCACCATAATTAGGTATACTTTACGCTGCAGTTATAATAAACTGTTTCCCACGATCCTTAGTCTTTCTAATTCTGCGTATGCCACTACATAGGTAAATACCCAGCGTAAACCTGATAATCCCTGAACCCAGCGTAAATTGTTTGATTAAGCGTAAGTATAAGGATGATAATAAGCGTAATTGTCCCTATCTTAGTCATTAAGAAACCAATCTTTTGCATTAAATGCAGAGATATGCTCCGAGCCCTGTGCAGCAACAGCTTTTGACGTAGGCGTCTGATTTTGTCAAACATCATTAGACGACAAACCCGGGTTTCTGTGCAAAACATCATCACAGCCGTCCTCTCGATTATTGTGCGGTCCTTTTGTCAGATGTCAGGTTTTCTGACAAATTCATACATTCAAGGAAAACGAAAAGTTCTTGTACGACTTTACGCTGGCAAGTATGCTATACTTTACACAGAGAATTTTACAAACAGTAGTTACGCTCAGATTTATGCGCAGAACTTTTACGCATAATCCACGCAGATTTTACGCATAAGACCTTTATGCGAATAAATCTTGAACTATGTTTTACGCCGATGATTTGAAATCTTTACTTTACGCCAAACTTCCTTGGAGCCCTGCTCTACGCAGCTAGCTCTGAAGCTATGTTTTACGCTGACAACTCTCCAGCGTATTTCATACTTCTATATCCTATTTTTTTACTTATATCCTATTCGATTTCCATACTTACCTAAATAATTGTGTACATTAAACTGCAGAAAGATGGATATGCAGAAAGAATGTACTATCACTGATGGTGACACAACTCCTGGAGACAATAGTCAGACTCAGGGAGGGACTGCTACGAACCCTAGACTTTCAGGACCAGATGGACAGATTCCTAATCCAGCTCCATATAACTTTCCCATTCCACCTAATGGGACCCTTCCAGTCTCATCAATACCGCAGGACGGCCAGACCCAACTGTTCCAATTCTTCCAGATGATGATGCAGGAACAGAGGCAACAGGCAGCTGAGCAACGACAAGAATTTCTGGCAGCACTTGAAAGGATGGCTGCACAGGCTGTTGTACCAGCTCAAGCACTAGCTCCAGAACCTCGATCTAGAGTTGGTTCAGTAAAGAACTTTGTACAAATGGGTCCAAGGTCGTACAAAGGTATTGAAAGTCCAGAAGAAACTACCAACTGGATCACTCACACTCAGAATTTATTAGAAGCATCACAGCTACCTACAGAGCTGTGGATGACGGGTGTGAGAACGCTTCTAGATGATAATGCCCATCACTGGTGGGAATCCATGGAGCGCCAACTGGGTACAAACCAGACATGGGAGCAATTCCTGGAATGCTTTG
Source organism: Iris macrosiphon (assembly GCA_036927795.1). Classification (NCBI taxonomy): domain Eukaryota; kingdom Viridiplantae; phylum Streptophyta; class Magnoliopsida; order Asparagales; family Iridaceae; genus Iris; species Iris macrosiphon. The sequence continues at coordinate 35,780,927 of JAYESA010000013.1, read as the reverse complement.
AAAGAAAGTACTTTTTGGACACTGTCAGAGATGCATTATACGATCAATTTCTCCACCTAGAGCAAGGGAACCGAACAGTAGACGAGTATGATGCTGAATTTAGCCGCCTTAGCAAATATGGCGTTGCTTTGATACCAGATGACTTAGCCAAGGCTAAGAGGTTTCATCGTGGACTGACTCAGGAGCTCCAACACTATATAAGCTCCCAGTCCCGAATCTCTTATGCTGAACTACTAACCGAAGCCAGATTGTAAGAAACTATCAGCAGAGGAAAGGGAGGACAATTGAGGACACAACAAGGACCAGCAAGGATACAACAGGGACCGGTCAGGACACAACAAGGAGGACCTATCAGACATCCTTTAACTCAGCAACAGCAGTACCAGCAAAGAGCGGGACCATACCAGATCCCAGAAAAACCCCTCTGCCATCATTGTGGCAAACATGGACATATTAGAAGAGACTGTCGAGCTCGCCTAGGACAATATATGAGATGTGGTTCTGGACAGCATATATTGAAAGACTGCCCTATGAAACAAACATCAACACTTCCACCGCCAGCACAGAGACTAGCACTTCCAGCACCAAGGCCAGTTCAACAGATGGCTAGACCAGGAGCACCTCGACCTCCAGCAGCAGGGGGATTCCTGAAAAGGCCACCGCTACCTACCCAGGAAGATCAGTACCTGAGGGCTAATCATGGACAACCACAGAGGAATGGGCAAGCTTTTGCTATAGAAATAGATGAGATGGATCAGGAGATTGATGTCATAGTAGGTATCACTCTTGTTTTTACTTTTCCTGCTGTGACATTATTTGATACAGGAGCCATCCACTCATTCATATCACCTAGTTTTATTGCCAAACATAACATTACCACTACACCTTTACCTAGTTGTGTTAGAATTCTTACCGGAGGAGGAGTAGTACCTATTAGTAGAATTTATAGATCATGTCCTATAGCGATACATGGCAGAGAGATGAATGCCCAACTATTAGTCCTTCCTATGCCAACTTTTGATATTGTGCTTGGAATGGACTGGCTAAGCAAGTACCACGCTTTCTTCGATTGCTTTGGAGGAAGCATTCTTTTTAAGGTACCAGGACAGCCTGAACTTGAGTTTGCACGAGGATCCACAGAAATCCTTGATAGTATGCAGTTCATAATGGGCGATGTTGTTTATCATCCCATTATTTCAGAATTCTCAGACGTCTTTCCAGAAGAATTACCAGGACTACCCCCAGATAGAGACGTAGAATTCTCAATTGAATTGACACCAGGAGCAGCACCTATAGCATCTCATGTTTATAGACTAACAAAGAAGGAGATGGATGAACTAAAGACACAATTGAAAGAACTAGAAGAAAAAGGTTTCATCCCACCAAGTGCATCACCCTGGGGAGCACCAGTGTTATTTGTACCAAAGAAGGATGGGTCAGTACATATGTGCATCGATTATAGAGCCTTGAATGCAGTAACAGTAAAAAATAATTATCCACTAGCTCGCATTGATGACCTATTTGATCAGCTTAGTGGAGCCAAGATGTTCTCAAAAATAGATTTGAGATCGGGATATCACCAGGTGAAGGTACGGAAGGAGGACATTCCTAAGACCGTATTCCGGACAAGATACGGGCACTACGAGTTCTTAGTCATGCCATTTGGATTGACCAATGCTCCAGCTATCTTTATGGACTTAATGCATCGAGTCTTCCATCAATATTTGGACCAATTCGTGGTCGTCTTCATAGATGATATACTTATCTATTCGAAGAACCATGAAGAACACGAGAAACACCTATGGATTGTTCTAGAGACTTTAAGAAGAGAGCAATTATTTGCGAAGCTCAGTAAATATGAGTTCTTCTTGGACAAAGTCTCATTTCTTGGACATGTTATTACAGAAGATGGTATTTTTGTAGATCCAGGAAAGATCTCGGCAGTTGAGACATGGCATGTTCCTAAATTAGCAGCAGAGGTGAGAAGTTTCCTTGGACTTGCAGGATATTACCGACGGTTCGTGGAAAACTTCTCAAGGATGCGACTCCTATGACTCGGTTGACTTGCAAAGATCAAGAGTTCATATGGACTAATGAGTGTCAAGCCGCTTTCGAGAAATTGAAGAAACGATTGACTACAGCACCAGTACTAACTATTCCATCAGGATCAGGAGGATATGTGATATACAGTGACGCATCAGGGAAAGGCTTGGGATGCGTATTGATGTAGCATGGCAAGGTAATTGCATATGCATCTAGGCAATTATGAGTACATGAGAAGAATTATCCAACTCATGACTTGGAACTTGCAGCAGTTGTATTTGCTTTGAAGTTATGGAGACATTACTTATATGGAGAACGGGTGGAAATCTATACAGACCACAAAAGCCTAAAGTATGTCTTCACACAGAAAGAATTAAATATGAGACAACGTCGATGGCTCGAATTAATGAAAGATTTCGAGATAGAGTTACATTATCACCCAGGCAAGGCTAACGTGGTAGCAGATGCATTAAGCCGAAAACCAGCAGCTTATTTCCTAACAATGCAGAGGAAATTATTGGAAGACTTACAAGGTCTTGGCATTGAAATAATATTATCCGGAGTAGACGGGACACTAGTCAACTTACAAATACAATCATCACTAGTAGAGAGAATCAAGGCAGCATTACCAACAGACGCCAGATTCAAAAGATTAAAAGAAAGAATAGAGGCTGGAGAGCAGACAGGACTGCATATCTGTGATGATGGGATACTACGATGTGGTAATCATCTCTATGTTCCCAATGGAGAAATTCGATAGGAGCTGATGACAGAAGTCATAGTTCGATATATTCTATTCATCCTGGAGGCACCAAGATGTATCGTGACTTACGGCAGCATTTCTGGTGGCATAGAATGAAAAGAGAGATAGCTCGCTTTGTAGCTAAATGCTTGGTATGTCAACAACTAAAGGCGGAGCATCAAAGAACGGCAGGGTTATTGCAACAACTTCCAATTCCAGAATGAAAGTGGGAACATATCACTATGGACTTTGTCACGGGCTTTCCCAAGAGTCCAAGTGGTAAAGATGCAGTGTGGATAATAGTAGACCGAGTCACCAAGTCAGCACATTTCCTGCCTTTTAAAGTTGGCCAATCTACAGAAGCTTTAGCTGACTTATATATGAGGCAGATCGTAAGATTGCACGGTATTCCAGTCAGCATTGTATCAGACATGGACTCGCGCTTTACATCACATTTTTGGAAAAGTATGCAAGAAAGCCTTGGAACTCGTCTGAAGTTCAGTACCTCTTATCACCCTCAAACAGATGGGCAGTCAGAACGTACTATTCAGACATTAGAAGATATGTTAAGGACCTGTATGTTAGACTTTGGGGGATCATGGGAGGACCACCTACATCTTGTGGAATTTTCTTACAACAATAGCTATCAGGCAAGTATCCAGATGGCTCCATTTGAAGCATTATATGGGAGAAAGTGTAGATCTCCTGTATGTTGGAGTGACGTGGGAGAACGTCAAATTCTGGGACCAGAGTTAGTGGTCAATACTGTTGAGACAGTCAAGAAAATACAAGGACACTTGCGAGCAGCGCAAGATAGGCAGAAGCAATGGGCAGATCTTCATCGTCGTCCCTTAGAATTTAAAGAGAGTGTCACGCCCCAGTCCCAAAATGTATGGAACTAGGCCACGTGGCATTGGCCAGCTGACACGTCACTAAGGGTTTTTATCCAATTTAATGGACCCAAAGGAACGTGCTACGCTGTCCTAAAATACTACAAGTTTAATACAGGTAAAACTAATCTCATCCACAAAATATCAAATGAATATGGGAAATAAGTGTTGAATATATATAATGCTAAGTCTGAATGTCATAGTACACAACTGGTGGGAACAAACCCACTACAAAACATAATAAAAGTACTGAAATAAGATAGACTAGAGTGACGTCTATCTAGGTAAGTATCTCCATCTCCAGGTGAACAAGCTTCTAGGATCAGGCAGATTCTGATGGTGTCTCCTCTAACTCTTCCTCCGTGGCATACCTGGTCTCCTGTCCAGGTCCATACACAGTGGGATAGAAGGCCTCGTCTAAATCTGGAAGGGAACCAGGTCCTCAGTGGGACATAACAAGATACATAAAAATATGCCATATATGTAAATACTGAATAAATAAAATACAGGGTGCTAACCATCTAAGTGAATGCAAGTAAAGACCTTATAGTACGTATGGGAAAGTGTAGGCTTGACATATGCTGACTTAATTCACCAATCGTGTTGACTGACTAGTATATGTGTCATATGCCCCCAGACACATGGGTAGCTCTGCAATCGACCATCTCCGAGGAGCATGGTACGAAGGTATAAAACTCAAGGAGGGGGGTGTCCCATACGACTACTAGATATCTTCCCCGCCCAATGTAACTAATGCCAAGTCCTAACTTTTCCTGAGTTTTCCTAATTTTATTTTAAGCCGTGATGCACGTCACACGCACCGGTAGCTAATCGAGTACGCAGCTCGCATCCCAATATGTATTGCAACCTTGTTGTGTGTTCTCGTGTCAGGGTCTAGGAGGATATTAGGATACCCTCACAGTTGTTGGTAAGTCTGTAAGGACTAACTTAATTATACTTCGTGTCAACGTACTTGTTGACGGTACCCGAGGCAATCTCAGATACACACAGTCATATGAAGTTCAGGAGAAATAGTATATAACAATATTTATATTTAAACAGTAAACTTGGCAAGGTATACTTGCCTACTTCCTGAGTGTGTCAAAAACCTGTTCTCGCAGTCAAGTCTGAGGGGTCTTGTGACAGGGGGTCACTGACTGCGTCGTAGGGGTACTCTGTTCAAGACGTACAGGGTTCGTAAATATCAATTAAATAAATGGGTATAAAATAATATGTATACTTATGTAAATATATATAGAAGGCATAATATATATATATAGTCATATATTATAGATATAGTATTTATATACATAACATAAATATATATAGATATTTATATAGCATATGATAATAAGTACATTTACTAAACATATGTATATATATATATATATATATATATATATATATATATATATATATATATATATATATATATATATATATATATATATATAGGGTATATATATATATAGAGTATATATACATAATATATGAAAAATAAGAAAAAGGCATATATATATAAGTGTACATAAATATACATATATAGCTTAAATAATAATAGTATGTACATAATATATGTATACATATATATATATATATATATATATATATATATATATATATATATATATATATATATATATATATATACTAAGAATATAAATACATACATATATATATATATATATATATATATATATATATATATATATATATATATATATATATATATATATATAGTATATTTATATATAAGCAATATATATATACAATACATATATAAATATATATATATATATATATATATATATATATATATATATATATATATATATATATATATATATATATATATATATATATATTCATATATATATATATAAATAATAATAAAAATGCATATATATAATAACATAATATAGTATTATATATATATATATATATATATATATATATATATATATATATATATATATATATATATATATATATATAATTACAATATAAATATATGATATATATAATTATATATGTATAATATAATATACATAAATATATATATATATATATATATATATATATACATGAAAAAGAACAAAAATACATATATATAGATATTATATATATATATACAATATATACATATAATATAATAATGATACATATATATTTATATAAATATATATTATACACTGATATAATATATATAATAATTATATAATATATTATAGAATACTATATATATAAACATATATATATATATATATATATATATATATATATATATATATATATATATATATATATATATATATATATATATATATATATATATATATATATATAAAACAGAAAATAAAATATACATATTTATTGTATATACAATAGTATATATATATACTGTATATATTCAGTATAATAATATATATTATATATATAATAGTACTAGATAAATATATATTTATATAAATACATATATATATATATAGATACATATATATTTACATATATATATATACAAAAGGAAAAATACAGAAATATAAATACATACATAATTATTGTATATACTATATTTATAATATTAATATTAATATATAAATACATATAATAATATATATATTAATATATATATTAATATATATAAATATATACATATATATACATATATATAGACATATATACATACATATACATAATTATACGTATTTACGTATTTATAGTGTAATATACCGGACAGGTCAGTAGGGGGGGCCCACGGCTTGTCGCCGGCGGGAGGACGGCGGCGGAGCAGTCGGCGGCTGGCCGGGACGGCAGCCACAACAGCAGTGGCTGCTAGCAGTGACAGCATCAGCGGCGGCTTGCAGCAGCTGCAGCGCCGCTGGCGGTGGCGGCGGTGCAGGGTGGGGGTTCGACGGAGGGGGCGTCGGCGAAGAGTTCGGTGGTGGTGGCGGAGGTCAGGGGTGGCCGGAGTGGCGGTGGGGGGGCGGTCGGGGGAGGCTGGGGTGCAGTCGGCGAAGAGTTCGATGGTGGTGGCGGAGGTCAGGGGTGGCCGGAGTGGCGGTGGGGGGGGGCGGTCGGGGGAGGCTGGGGTGCAGTCGGGAAGAGGGGGGCCGGGGCTCTGTGGCGGAGCTGGAGGTGGCGGTGGGTGTCGTGGGGCGGTGGTGGCGGGTTGGTTCGGCGGAGGAGGTCAGGGCGGAGCGGACGGGGGTGGTGGCGGTAGTCCACGGTGGCCGGAGGCGACACTGGGGGAGGTCGGGGGGAGGACTTGGGCTGTTGGTGTTGGTGGGGTGTTGGCTGCTGTGGAGGTTCTAGGTGGCGCCGGTGGTGGCCGGAGGGGGTGGGTGTTGGCCGAAAGGGAGCTGGGGGAGGGGCGAACCGGTCGGCGGAGTTTGGTCGGAGGTGGTGGCCGGAAGGAGGTGGTGTGGGGTTTGGAAGAGGGGAGGGGGTCGGGTTTTATAGGGTTTAGGGGCAATGGCAATGTTGTAATTAGGGTGAAGTTCAAGGGTATTTAGGTAATTTAATTTTGATAAATATCTTTAGATATTTATTCAAATATTTTGGATATTTTTTAGGTGGGCCCCTTTGCCAAATGGACGGTGTACGTTCATCGGCCAATGAGGGGTTGACACCTCACACTGGAAATTTGCAGAAAAATCCCTGCAATTTCATAAATTGCACAGAGGTCCTAAAATAGGGAATTTGCGTAATTACACAATTTGTCTGGGAAAAACACCATATTCCTGTAAATGCTAAAATGCACAGAATTGAGGGGGAAAGCTGGGGAAGGCCTTGGGGGGTGGGGGTTGAGCCTGGACAGCGGCTGGGCCTGGTTCTTGGGTGATACGGGTCACCGTATTAATTAATTAATAAATACTGCGCACGGTGTTCTCTAATTATTTAGAGGCAGGTAGGGCCATAATTTCAGTACGGTGTCAAAATACTAAATGTATTATACTCAGTGTAGAATATTAACGTATTTTTGTTTGGGCAAACTGGTGCAGGTTGGGCCTCAAATCTCTATTTGGACAGAGATGGGTATAGAGCAGGAAATTAAATAATAAATAAATACGGACGTTTGTAACGATAATTGTGCGTCTAAAACGAGGCTCAAAACAAAGTATCTGGGAGTTGCACAAAGTTCAGAAAAATAGTCTAACATGTCTAGGACAGGTATGTGAACTTTGTTTGGGGTTGACAGTCTGTGTAATGCTCTAATTGTTTTTGTGATGGATAGGTACACAAATCAAAATAGGATATGTCAGCAAAATAAATTATATAATTCGATAAATCCTAATTTGCTAAAAATGATTTTAAAATGCTGAAATCTGGTCGAGGGAGTTTACAACCTACCCTCCTTAGAATATTTCGTCCTCGAAATAAAAACAGACATATAATGAGAACTAAGATTGATTTGAAATATTATGACATACCCTAGTTTGGAAATAGATGGGGGAAACGCTGTCGAATATCCTCTTCTCGTTCCCAGGTTGACTCGCCTGGTGCATGATGTCTCCATGCAATACGAACTAGAGGGATAGTCTGCCTCGCAACACCTTCTCGCTACGATCTAGGATCTCTACGGGCTCCTCCTGGTACGATAAGCTCGGACCGACGGTGATCTCTGAATGGTCCAGCACATGACTCGGGTCTGGAATGTACCTCCTCAGCTGAGATACGTGGAAGACGTCATGTACTCCTTCCAAGGTCTGGGGTAAGGCTAGCTTGTAAGCAACTTCTCCGATGCGTTCCAACACATCGAAGGGTCCAATGTACCTTGGACTCAGTTTTTCTCTTCCTCCAAATCTGATAGTTCCTCGGGTAGGTGAGATCTTCAAGAACACATGCTCTCCCACTTGGAACTCTAGAGGTCGTCGATGTACGTTTGCCACGTGCTTCTGTCTGTCCTGCGCTGCTCGCAGGTGCCCTTGTATCTTCTTTACTTTCTCTACCGTACGAACAACCAATTCTGGTCCCAAGATCTGTCTTTCGCCTACAATCGCTCCAGCATACTGGGGAACGACATTTCCTGCCATATAATGCTTCAAAGGTAGATATTTGGATGCTCGCTTGATAGCTATTGTTGTAGGAAAATTCCACCAGATGCAAGTGATCTTCCCATGATCCACTGAAATCAAGCATACAGGCTCTCAGCATATCTTCTAGTGTCTGGATGGTGCGTTCTGACTGGCCATCTGTCTGCGGATGATACAAGGTGCTGAACTTTAGGCGGGTACCAAGACTTTATTGCATACTTCGCCAAAAGTAAGATGTAAACCTCGTATCCCTGTCAGATACTATACTGACGGGTACTCCATGCAGACGCACAATCTCCTTCATGTACATGTCCGCCAAGACTTCTGTAGATTGCCCGACTCTGAAAGGTAAGAAAAGAGCAGCCTTGGTGAGTCTATCTACAATCACCCATACAGCATTACGACCACTAGGACTTCTTGGGAAGCCCGTAACGAAGTCCATAGTAATGTGTTCCCATTTCCACTCAGGTATTGGGAGGGGTTGAAGTAGACCGGCAGATCTCTGATGTTCAGCCTTGACTTGCTGACACACCAGGCATTTTGCCACAAAGCGTGCTATCTCTCTCTTCATTCCATGCCACCAGTAGTATTGATGCAGATCTCTGTACATCTTTGTGCCTCCGGGATGTATTGAGTATGTTGAGCTGTGAGCTTCTGACATCAGCTCCTCACGAAGTCTCCATTTGGAACATAAAAACGATCTCCACATCTTAAAGTCCCATCTTCGTGTATGCGACATCCTGTCTGGATTCAAGCCTCTGTTCTTTGTCGAAGCCTCTGAAATCTTGCATCTGTTGATAGTGCAGCCTTGATTCTTTTGACCAATATTGATTACAACTGGTAATTTGACAATTGGCCGTCAATTCCTGGCATAATGACCTTTATTCCCAACTTTTCTAGATCTCTCAATAGATCTGGTTGGGTGATCATAAAGAATGCCGATAGTCTTCTACTTAGTGCATCAGCTACTACATTTGCCTTTCCGGGATGGTACTGCAGATCGATCTCGAAATCTGTCATCACTTCGAGCCATCGTCTTTGCCTTAGGTTCAAGTCCTTCTGGGTGTAGACGTACTTCAGGCTCTTGTGATCTATGAATATCTCCACTCGTTCGCCGTATAGATAATGTCTCCATAGCTTTAGAGCGAAGATGACTGCGGCAAGCTCCAAGTCGTGCGTGGGATAATTTTTTTCATGAGTCCTCAGTTGTCTTGAGGCATAGGCTACAACCTTCCCATGTTGCATTAAGACACAACCTAATCCTTTTCCGGATGCATCGCTATATATTACGAAACCTCCGGATCCAGATGGTATAGTCAAGATGGGGGCAGTAGTCAGACGCTTTTTCATCTCCTCAAAAGCTATCTGACATTCCTCAGACCAGATGAACTCCTGCTCCTTGCGGGTAAGACGGGTAATCGGCTCCACGATTCTTGCAAAGTTCTCTACGAACCTCCGGTAATATCCGACAAGTCCTAGAAAGCTTCTCACCTCTGAGACGTTGGTAGGGGTTGCCACGTCTCTACAGATGAGATCTTTGCTGGGTCCACCGAGATGCCTTCTCCTGTGATCACGTTTCCAAGAAAAGCGACACGATCAAGGAAGAACTCGCACTTGCTCAGCTTAGCATAAAGGCTCTCCCGTCTTAGCGTCTCCAGCACTAGTCTCAAGTGCTCTTCATGCTCTTCGTGGCTCTTTGAATACACCAAGATGTCGTCGATGAAGACTACCACGAACTGGTCCAGATATTGTGGAAGACTCTGTTCATCAGGTTCATAAATACGGCAGGTGCATTAGTCAGTCCAAAAGGCATCACCAGGAACTCGTAATGACCATAGCGAGTCCTGAATGCTGTCTTTGGAATGTCTTCTCTCCGTACTTTGACCTGATGATAGCCTGATCTCAAGTCTATCTTTGAGAATACCACTGCTCCTGTCAGTTGATCGAACAGATCGTCAATTCGTGGCAAGGGGTACTTGTTTTTGATTGTCAAAGCATTAAGGGCTCTGTAATTAATACACATCCGATATGTTCCGTCCTTCTTTGGTACAAACAACACTGGTGCTCCCCAGGGTGATGCACTAGGATGAACAAATCCCTTAATCTGTAGTTCTTCAAGTTGCAGCTTCAGCTCGTCAAGCTCCTTCTTTGCCAGTCGGTACACATTTGAGGATACTGGTGCAGCTCCAGGTATCAACTCAATACTGAACTCCACTTCTCTGTCAGGCGGTAGGCCTGGCAATTCCTCCGGAAATACATCTTCGAACTCTGCTATAATTTACGGGGGTGCTGTCTCCATTGCCATGTAAGCTCTAGGAGTCTGGCCTACTCCTTGCTCGATGGTGCCTCGTACGTATTCAAACTCTGGGTGACCTGGGGGTCTAAAGATAACACTTCCCTTCCCGCAGTCTAGTATGGCATTGTACTGGATTAACCAGTCCATGCCTAAGACAACGTCGAAATTTGGCATCGGGAGTACCAAAAATCGTGCTCTCAGCTCTCTACTATAAATGACTACCGAGCATGTTTCAATAATGCTGGTAACCGGCACGATGCCTCCTCCGGTAAGAATCTTCCAGCATTTAGGCAGTGGTGAAGTGGCTAGTTTGTGCATGGCTACGAAACTACTAGATATGAAAGACAGTGTAGCACCAGAATCAAATAATGCGGTTGCAGGTAATATAATTGCAACTAAAATGGTACCTGTGATGGTTTCACCCTCTGGCTCCTCTGCAACTGCAGCTAATGCAAAGGTCTGCCCGTGCCTTTGTCCTCCAGACTGCTGTCTGGCCTTGTTGAACTGGGCCTCCTGGGTGGCCAGGGGTGCTCCCCTCTGATATCCTCCAGATATTAAGGGATGTTGACCTCCAGTTGAGGTTTGCATCTTCTGGGCTGGTGCTCCATCTTTGCGTTGTGGGCAGTCCCTAGCCATATGCTGGCTAGCTCCACATACCAGGCATAGCCCGTTC
>JAYESA010000013.1:35753409-35765909 GCA_036927795.1 Iris macrosiphon | reverse complement strand
TTGTATATCTACATTGGGCAGGAAGGACTACTAGCAGGCGTATGGGACACCCACTCCCTCTTTACAGATACCGTACTCGACGGAGTGATACAGACGTATATATATATTGCAGATACCACGTTCTTTAGAGTGTTGGACGTCACTTGTTATTTTTGCAGATACCACACTCTATAAAACATTGGACGTTATTATACAGATACCATGCTCCTCGGAGATGGACGTTATTATTTCAAGTGCCCTCGAATGGGGGTATATGTGGCTTATATTAGCCAGTCACGACGATTGGTGAATTACGTCAGCATATGTCTAGCCTACACTTTCCCATACGTACTAAATTGTCCTCAAATTGCATTCACTTAGATGGTTAGCACATCCCCTTTATTTATTCAGTATTTACTTTATGGCATGCTTCTATGTATCTTGTTATGTCCCTCTGAGGACCTGGTCCCTTTTCAGGTGTAGATGTTCATGAGTATTCGTGGGAGCATAGATCCGGACAGGCTTCTTATATTCCGAGGAGGTCTTCTCTTCAAGCCTCATGATGGTTATATATTGTATTTATATGGGGTTTATCTTGTTCATTTTATATTCTATTTCGGTAGTGGATTTGTTTCCATCCGACTGTCATTCTTTAGATACTTTATATTGAGATCTAGTTACATGGTTATTGGTTATTCATTTCTATTTGATTTATGTGGATGAGATTTAGATTATACCCTGTGACTTGTGATAATTTTATCACTTGTGAATTATTGTTCATAATACAACGTACGTATGCGTTATGGTTTCCATATATTGGAGTACCATAACCATGCGGCTGGCATGCTTACGTGTCCTAGTCCTACGTATTTTGGGACTGGGGCATGACAATGGAACTTCTTAACCTATAATTGTTTTTACTTTTTTTTGGAAGAATTAAATTTTGAAGCCAAGCCTCTACCAACCAAGCAAATAATAAATTTATTAGAATAATACGTAATAAATCGCAAACATCTAAAAATGAGTTCTGAAACAACGCTTAAAATATCCAACACAATCACAAAGTTCACTTCTTATCATAAGTTCAAGTACAAAAAAACCACTTCTAAGTTCTAAAAACCACGAAACATAAGCTCAAAAGATCAAAAACTTGATAATTAGCGCTCTTATCATAACTCCAAGTCCACCAAAATCTATTCTAAGTTCTAAGAAACTGATTCTCAACTAAAACAAACATAAAAATAAAAATGAGTAGCATAAAATTAATCATTAACAACAAGTCGCTGCTCAAAAAAAATAAAATAAAAATAAAATAAAAATATATATATATATATATATATATATATATATATATATATATATATATATATATAGGGATCGGGATCCCGGCACTTACGCATCCCTGTATGTCCCCGAGATAGCAGCCGTTGGATTATCTTTTTTGACGGTCTAGATTAGATCAATTTATCGCCAAAAATTGAGTAGTTTAAGAATCTAATCTGGAACGCCAAGAAAGTCAATCAAACGACTTCTATTTCGACAAAACATGAAGGGATGCATAAGTACAGAGTATATATATATATATAGTTTGATATTTTTGGTATGGTATTACGCTCAAACCATTGCCATTATACTATATTTTAGTCGGTTCGACAATTCGGTATTAGTTCATAATTTTTGTTTAGTATTTTAGGATATTTTTAATCGATATTTGGTCTATTTTTTGGTAGCGGCCAGTATTTGCTCACCCTCAATCTATATCTAATTCTACTTTGACACCTCACCCCTCTCCCCTATCTAAGTCTATATCTAATAAGTCTACTCTATGCCAAACCACAACCCCCTCCCCTCCCCTCCCCTCCCCTCCCCTCCCCCAATATGCCTAAGGATGTGTTTGATTGCAAGATAAAAAATATGTGAAAAATAAATTAATTCTACGAAATTATTTTCTAGGAAAACAATACCATGGAATTTTAAAAAAAATTCATAAAAAACTTATGTAACTACCTAGTTCCTGAAGAGGAGTATTTTTTTCATTTCAATAATCGCTTGATAATTCTATATATTAGTGATAATAATATTCATTATTACATATATTGGTTGAGTGCTAGCTAATTAGAATAGACTATGAGATTAGTTGCTAGTGGTTAGTCTATTGATTAGATTTAGTGCTAGTGAGCCCAAATGGACCCAACTAGACTTCATATGACCCATGACCCAATGGTTTAATTAATTATTAGTCATGACTAGATTATGTCCATTAAACCCATTTAGATTCAAGAATGGAATATTCTTTCCTAAGGACTAAAAGATTCTATTCTTAAGATATTGAGAGGGGATTTTTGGTCAAACAAAATAGACCTAAACCTAACCTTAACCCTAACCCTAGCCAAAGGGGGCCAGCCTACTCTAGGGGAGGAGTATAAGTATTCTCTTATTCATTTATAGGCTCCATTTATTTTTATTTAGTTCATCCCCAAATTTGAGAGCAAACCCTAATTTCTTCACTCCAAATTTTATTACATTCTATTTCTAAGGAGGCATAGGAGCTTGGAATAGCAAGGAGGAAGTATTGGAAGAAAGCTAGCTAGAAGGAGGCGTCCATTCATTATATTTGTGTCCTTGTGGTGTGATACATTGAGAATCCATCTCCCAATAGGTAAATTTTTATTTATCTATCAATTTCATGGTTAATATGATGCATTAGACCTATAGAAACTCTCTTATAGCTAAGGACTACCCATAGGAAGAAGAACTAGGTTCTTTTGAGGCCTATTGTGATAGTTACATTGAGTTTTATGCTAATTTAGGAAAAAAATCCAAATTTGGTGCACCAAGTGTTTGATACTAGGTCTAATGAGTATTATAAGCCTTGATTCATGGTTATTTGGGGATTACGTGTCCATAATTGGATACGGAGAGTGCGTATCATGATACGCCATGAGACGAAGTTGTAGAAGGGGTATTTTCATGTATTTTGAGTCCTAGCATGTCAATTTTTCTTTAATTGCATTAGAATAACTATTACTGATAGTATTTAGATTATATCTATTATATAAATAATGTTATATATTATTTTAGTAGTATATCATGGTGGTTGCGAGAGTATCTCATGTGAATCATGGGTATTTAAGTATATTAGTATTGTGGCACTTGAGTGCACACTAAGTGTTTGGTATATTGTGTTAGAAATTAGTGTGTGGGTGTGTGTCTTAAAGTGTGTTATGGATTTTAGGATTATGGGTGAGTATGTGTACTAGTACAGGTGTGTGCTTTATGTGATGTACCATTTAAATATGTGCACCTGAGTTTAGGACGGGGGGTTCATGTGTTCCAAAAATTAGAATTATTGAAGCTTAGTGACTGCATATCAATGATGTGCACATAGAGTGTGGGCACAGGATGGGGATTAAGTATTGAGGGTATAGATGTTTAGTTGATGTGTGTTTTGAGTGAAAGCTTGTGCATCAATTGTAGGGTTGTGAGTGTTTGAGAGTGTAGTATGTGTTGGGTGGGCATTGGTGAGAAATTGGTGTATGGACTGCACTCAACACCCTTATGAAGTTCCTGCAGATTACAGCAAGTGTGGGAGGAGTTTACCTGGATATTTTGGTGCATTGAGGTATAAAGTTGCAACATACCCCAATAGCAACTCCTTCTCTTCCACCATGGCTCCACATATGACATCCTCGCTCTGCTCCGCTGCTCCTCTGACAAACTCAAACTCTGGCTCTCCTAGCGATCGAAATAATACCTTGCCTCCACGACAATCTATACTAGCATGGTGCCTACTGAACCAAACTATTCTGCGTACAATGTCGTAGCTCAGAAGTGGCATTACGAGTAAGCACGCGCTCAAATTCTGGCCTCCCAGTGTAACTATTCGATCCTTGCAAACATTACTAACCGAGATAATGCCACCCCTATTCGTAATCTTGCAAGTCCTAGCCAAAGGTTCAGCCTATAAACGATACATACGAGCAAAATATACAGATACAAAACTATGGTAAGCACAAAAATTAAATAAAGAATAAGCTGGAAAAGAATCAAGAAGAACTGGACCTAATATTATATCTTCTACTGGCTCGGTCTCCTCGACCGTCATAACGAAAGCTCGCCCCTGCTGTGCACCTCTCTGCTGCTACTGGTGTTGTACAAATCTCTGCTGCTGTGTCTGTAATGGAGGTCCTCTCTGCTGACTCGCAGGTGGCCTCAATGGTGCTCTCTGAACCTGGGCTCCATCCTGAGTTGAACGAGCTGGAGCCAGACGACAGTTGTAGTACCCATCTCCGCGTAGGCACTATCTACAAGTGATATCGCTTTGCTTGCTCGAGCGAAAGTCTTCTCGGAGATTTCTTATTAGAACCACAAGACGATTGATCCAGGTGAGTGGATAGAACTGCATTCTCTGATTCTTGCACGCCTTAATAATGAATCTGAGTTTTTGAATTGCTTGTTTGCTTAATAAGATAAGTTGCATGAATGATAGAACAAGAACCTGCTTGCCTAAAAAGAGTTAGAACCATTGCCATGCTAAGTATATTAAATATTGTATGCTAGTTATACTGACACCGCTATCGAACGAACCTTGCCCTGCTAAGGAAAGAGTAGAATTGCATGTTTAACTTGGAGAGATAAATAGACATGTGCCATGCTAGCTTCAACTAAAAGATCGTTCATATGTTTGCTTGCCATCATGTTTATATTTTTACTTGTCTTGAATGCTAGAGCTGGATGCAATGTATGCTTATTTCGATAAAAGAGTAAATGCTTGTCTTGTTTGTGCAGAGACTAGTATCCCGCCCTGATGTTCCGGTCCTACGGGATCCAGGGGGTGTGGGTATTAGATAAGAGATATATGGATTGAAAGCTTGCATTGTCACGTTGTGTTGCTATTGTGATATGTGATATTCTTGTTATAGAGGGAGCTTGCAGTTGATGGAGGCTAAACGAAAAGTGGGAGACTAATAATGCGCCCTGAGCTCGGGGTGTGGATATTAGAATGGAGGATGGAGATTGATGGGGTAAGACTAATAGTGCATCCTGATGTTCCGGTCCTACGGGATCCAGGGGAACGTGGCTATTAGATGGGAGATGGTGCTTCTGTTGAGAAGAGTTGAGTCTGTGTTAGAGAAGTTAGCTTGTTCATGGAGATAGCTGCATTCAGGTAGTTAGGGTGCATGCTAGGCTAGCCTTCTTGTATACCTAACTGTTTGATGCAGAAACGGACATGGAAAGAGAACCATATGTTCATGCATATGTTGCTAGGCTCGTCTTCTTGCATACCTAATTGTTTGATGCAGAGACGAACATGGAAAGAGAACCATATGTTCATGCATATGTTGCTAACTTGTATGTCTGCTGCAGGGATAACCGATCGACAAGGGGGTAAGAAACACATAAGACTATATATATATATATATATATATATATATATATATATTATGCTTGTCCATGAATATGTGCATCTTAGAGTTTATATGATAGTATTTTATGCATTTGCATCGGTCGGACAATGGCTATTAGTGAAGAGCTGAACCATGAGTCACAATTACTAATAGCATCAGATAAAGGAGTCATTGGTTAGCTGGATTACCGCTACCGATCCTAAGTTTCTCGGGGACCGACCTCTGATTGATAGTTTAACTTGTGTGCTTGATTGAATGATAGTTCCATGTCCCTAGAGTCTTTGAGTTTAGTTTATAAGACACGCTGTACACACCCGGATTGGTACATCGTGCTTGAACTGGTTGCCTCGATTGTTTGGTTGTATTGAATTCTGTTTTTAAAGATGTTTTCCGAAAAGAAAGTAATATGACTCCATCCCTCCTGCATGTAACGAACATAGATAAAAGTAGAAGGATCACTAGTAATGTAATATTTTGCCACATGCTTACTTAGTGTGGGTTTCAGGGGGTGTAGCTTCTGTTCAGTTAATTTTACTCACCAGTACTTTTTCCAAAGTGCTGACCCACCAACAGTTTGCTTGTTCTCAGGTGCTGGACCGTCCGAGTAAGCGATAGCCGTGTCTCATCCCAAGGACCCAAAAATCTGGAGTCGATGCCTTGAGCCGTATCGAGATTGCTTTGAGCTACTTTTGTATAGAGGGATATAATGTATGGAACGATGTCATTGTAATCGAAAGAGAGAGAGAGAGAGAGAGAGAGAGAGAGAGAGAGCCTGAACGAACTGTAACCTCGGCCAAATACCGCTTGTAACACTTTTGAATATCAATAAGCAGAGCTGGTTTTCACATGCCATTGTGTTCTTTACTTTTCTGTAATATATGTATCGCTGCTCCTGTCTTGAATAGCTTACTTACCCTTGTTCAAAGCTTTGGCCTTGTGCAAGCGAACTTTAGGCTTGCACGGAATTACGCCCGTGCGAGGACGATCGGTTCCGTAGGGACCAAGCAAGGACGAACGGCCCTGCGGGACCGGGGCATGACATAATGGTATCAGAGCGATTCAATTCTTTGCCCATTCCGTTGCCTTCGACTCTGAGATGTGCTCAATGTTTTAGCTGCAATGAGCGTTTCATACAATAAGTCCGTAAATATTCTCAAAGTTGTCGGCAAAAGTTTTATAGATTTATTTTATTGCTTGAGATGTGATTTATGATTTCTGATGGCTAGAGTTTTATTGAGATTTGGATTGCTAGAGTTTTTGATTGAGGATGGTGAGGGATGAGTTTCTCCACCTGTAGACCCTCCAAAATCTGTGCCAGTTGCAGGTTTCTCTCTATGTCCTCATTCCAATCATCGGTGTACAAGATCTCCTCCGTGCCCTTGAAGTCCTTGGGCTCCATCCTCTAGAAATTAATAATGGTACCCGGCCTCGGTTGCTGCGGGGCAGAATGAGACGATACCACATATGGATGAACTAGGTCAACCCTCTCTACTACTGTAAGTGCTAGCTGATGGGCATTTTCTATTTCCTGCCTCCTCACATCCGATTGGCGGTGCTGAGCCTCAGCCTAGGCCCTGTGGGCCTCTATCATCTCCCAAAATAGCACAAACATTTATGCGGTGTCGATTGGTGCTAGGGGTGGTGGAAGTCCCTCAGAAAC
This sequence comes from Iris macrosiphon, assembly GCA_036927795.1. NCBI lineage: Eukaryota > Viridiplantae > Streptophyta > Magnoliopsida > Asparagales > Iridaceae > Iris > Iris macrosiphon. The sequence continues at coordinate 35,758,862 of JAYESA010000013.1, read as the reverse complement.
TGCTGGCATCGCCCTCCAAACTGGAGGTGGAGCACCCCCAAATGTTATTTTGAAGCCCCCTCCTGAACCGGTGAGGCAACCCTATGAGCTGGAGAAGGTGGAGAAGTAACCGACCTCGCTGAAACTGCTCCAGAGCGCTAGGATCTGGTCTTCGACGGCATCCTGAAGACAGATTCAAAATAAATGAATCAATAAGGTACAAGAAACAATATCATCAAAGAAGGACAATAATATTCCAAAGAAAGCAAATATTCAGATTGATAAGGATAGCAAAATCGATAGATTGTAAGTGTTCCTAGTTGTGATTGATTATACTCTCATCCTATATTCTATATCCTATATCCTATATCAGGCTTGTATTAATACTCCAAGTTTGAGCACTACTACTTAAATTTATATGGGCCACCACAAAAATGTGTCACGATCCGCACCCGGTGTAGGGGCATAAGTACGTGGGTATGTCCAGCCTACACCACAACATCGACGGTAGAACGTTGTCTAGGTCAACAATACTATCTACACATCTTTCATATAATATATAAGGTACCTATCATGCTATCTCAACTCCAAATGGTGGATAATATAACAATATTATAATCAGTATTCAATCACAATATAAAACTAGAGGAAGATATGTCACGTTATGGAATAGAAAAAAATACAGAGTCACAATACATTACAAGTCCAAGTCCAATAGCCTAATCTTAACACAATAGTCTCACAATATAATACATGTCAAAATGTCTAAAATAAGATGAATACAATATCATAAAGTACAAGCTAAGTCTCCTCAACAACTGGCTCTATCTCAACATGCTCTACGGGTGCTATCTCAACTGGCTCGCCATCCTGTGGCCCGTAATAGGTGGGATACATTTTCTCTAACTAATCATCTGAAAAATATATCCAGTCAGGATTGGAGCGAAGTACAAAACTCTGAAAATAGTTTCAAATGTATGGTAGAGAATATATAACAAGTAATAGAAAATAATACAAGATGTACAAGTAACTAGAAAATAAAAATATAACTGAAATAAGCAGGTAAAATACTGGAAAGATAAATATAGGCAATAATGGAATGAACTATAAGTAGGAGAAACACGAATACTAATTAAGAGCCTTAGAGTACAAGTTCGTTATGTGATCAGTTTGGGTTGAACACGAATACACTAAGGTAACTCGATTGTATGTTATGTGTATAATTGTCACTCCTCATTCCCAATATACGTATTTGGAGCGTAATTATTTTCTTGCTGGTGTAGTTGTATATTGTAGAGAGACTAGACCCATTCTTTGGTTCACTTAGCTCTTGGTTTATTTGTTTGGTTTGGTTTTATCATGAGTTGAACCCATGGTCTAAACCTCAATCCATCCATATATAACCAATTTTACTCTCTCTCTCTCTCATCTCATTTTTTTCTCTTCCATTCTCTTTCTTAGGTTTTCCTCTCCCCCTCCATAGGCAAGTACATCTTGCAAGAAATGGAGAAACCCTTTATATTTTTGTTCTATTATGTTCCTTATATGATTTCCCATGCATTTAGAACTTAGTATTTTTGGATTTGGTGGATGGATTAATGTGGATATAAGTTTTAGGATTTTCTATGTGTTCTTGAATGTTATTGGGTTTTGATCCCTTAAAACTTAATATTTTCGAAAACTTATTATTCTATGTTGATGAACACTTAATTTTGAGTAGTTTAGAATTTTACTTTACTGGATTTGGACTTCGTTTGAGGTTTCTGTGGAAGAAACAAGGTTTGGGTTTCAGAGCTTTTCTGTGGCCAAACTTATTGGATTGGGACAAAGGAGCTCAATGCGCCCAGCAGATTGCATGCGGCCTAGACTTCTCGTCCAGCAGATTTCATGCGGCCATCTTGTTGGACGCATGTAATGGATTTCTGTACATGCGTCCCTTGGCCAAATTCTTGAAACTTGAACGAATAAAATTTCTCTAAGTCCCAAAAGATTTTATGCGACCAAGTGTGCATGCGACCTAGAGGAGCATGTGGCCTAGTTGACCATGCGGCCAGGAGTTATGCGTCCCTCTTCTTTTGGATGCATAACTACTGACTAACTCGGCACTACTTTTCTACTTTTGTCTTTTCTTCCGTCACTTTTATCACATGTCACATTAGTTATTTTTTCTGACTTGACTTGACTTGCATTTTAGTTATCATATTGCACTTGGCTCGGGGAGTGGACTTTGTCTCGGTCCATGCGACATGTTGGTTCATGCGGCCCGTTTGGTCATGCGGCCAACTGACTCATGCGTCAACTGTTCACATACGTCCATTTTGACACCTATTTGGTTTAATATTTCTGTTTGATTAAATGATTATGATGCTATGTGTTAAACTTATAAATGACTTGTATGACCCAGATGTGACCATGTGCTAATGACTAAGTACCTAACATGAGCCCTGTAGATGTGGCCCTTGATGTACTTGCTAACTAAGCTACTTTTCCTGGATCACCTTATTATACGTTGGACAGAATAAGGGGTATAGTTCAACTCGAGGGAGGGTCTGCAATTTCGGACCTTGTTTGGTTTAAAGATTGTGGATCTGATCTCGAGGAGGGTTCTCGCACTACACTTATTTTATCTATCGATAAAATAAAGTGACAAATTAATGTGACCATTATTTGACTGTCCTATCCTGAATATATTGCTACTTGATAACTTGACCACAACTTTGATAGTAGAACTTGTTCCTGCCTTGACTATTGTATCCGTGCTGATACACTTGATCGCACTAAGAGTGCTACTTGATATATGGTGAGCCGTCGTGCCACATACACTTGCTACGTGATATATGTAATTATTTTCTTGTACGGATCTGGTAGTTGGACAGTGACTTTAGCCGTGGCTACATAGTATTGATTGTTGCATCATACTTGGGTAAATCCAGATTTAACTTTAAGAGACAATGTGGATTCGTATCAAGACTGTCCGTACTTAATGTACGATATTTAGGAAGAAATGTTCATGTGATCATGACTTGAGATTCTAAATCACCTAGGGTTAACTAGGCAACTTAATTTGTAAAGCATTGGAAGAAAACGGTATATCGAGATCGGGCATGTCGAACCACCCTAAGTTAGCTAGGAGTAAAGGTTGGCAACCATGGATACTGTATATCATCCGCACTAGTAGAGTGCAGTATCTGACTTATTTATAATCCGAGCCAGTGTCTTTCCTATAGAAAGCCTGGAACTTCTACTGATCATTAAATTAGCTCAGGGGCCTTGCAAGGGACTGGTGCATCATATATTCTTGCTTATATATCATTTGTTCAGCCAGCCCTGCTCGATTATGGCACGATATGAGGATACTTATATATTGCATTACTGTGATAACTAAGAGATCACATATCAAGCCGTAATACATGTTTGGCCGTTAAATCTATTTTAGTTAGAGAAGTGGACCGTTGCAGCATAAAAGTTCAACTTATGTCCTTGTTTGGTTGTTGAGTTGAGATATTGTGTTACAACGAGACACGGATCAAAGTTACTTGTTATCACTATGTTATTTTACTTAATATGGTATACCTGCTTGTGTATTGTGCCTTCTGTTGAGTGGAATTAGGGACATAGACTGTCTTGGCATGATAGTTCAACTCATGTCCTTGTTTGGTTGTTGGGTTGCGCTATTGTATTATGATAGCCTGTGGACTGAAACTATGACGCAGAGTTATTCTAGCTTGACCATAATCAAGGGACGTATCCTATCTTGATGTGATATAGCACTTTCTGTCCTTGTTTGGCGAAGGGATGTCATGTCATGTCATGGATGTTACATATGGTATTGATTGTTGGTTTAAGCATCTCATGCTATAGAAGTAGTTTTGTTTCTTCATTTCGTGCTTCCTTTGTGTTACTTGCTATTGAGGCTTGACCCTACTGGTTTTGCATAGCCAGGTTTAGAGACAGCACCTGAGGATCAAGCGTATCTCACCCTCACTGATGGCACGCACCAGAAGGGTGGCTGCTGAGGGTCATGAGGGGGTTCCTTCATTCACTGCTCGTCTTTCATAAAATATAATCTTTTGGGAATTTAGTGTCACGACCCGCACCCGAAAAATCGAGCATGAGTCGTGGGTACGTCCAGCCTACGTCGTAGAATCGACTGTAGAACGCTGTAAAGGTCCGTTCTAGGTCACAATCTATAACTAACAAAACCTGTCAATATAACCTCTCCAAAAGGAGGACAACCACGCAATATATATATGCCTCAATCACAATAACTAGGGGAAGAGTAAAATCACGATAAGATATCAACAACGAAACAAAGAGCAAGTACAATATCCAATATATAGTCCAAGTCTAAAGTCTACAATATCACAGAAGCAACAAAATAATAAATACTGTCATCCAAAAGCAACTGGGAACAACCCAAGAAAACCCACCTAGCTAACTTGGGTGCTAACGACGTCTCCTCGACGGGCTCCTCCTCAGTGTCCGGGTCACAACACTCCTCGACGCCCGACCCGTAGAACATCGGGCAAATCTTCAGGATCCTCTGAAAAAAATATGCCCAGTCAGGACTGGAGCGAAGTACATAACTCTGAAAGCAACTCCAAATACATGGTAAGGTGTATATGACTAGCAATAGAAAAGTATACAAGATGCATAGGAAAATAGATACATGGTGGAGCAGATAAAATAGCTGCAATATAAACTGGAGAACAATACAAGTAGTAGAGAAGTAACTGCTTGTGAGAAAATAAGCATACTAGCTAAGTGCCTTGAGCACAAGTTCGTTATGTGATCGGCTGAGGTTGCACATGAATAATCTACAATAACTCCGTTATGCGTGAGTTGCATAACCGACATACACATGAATACTGTTTGGCTTTGATCACATAACCAACTCCTACTCCCCTCCCCCACTAATACTCTTGGATCCAACCATGACACGCTACGTACATGATAAATAGCTTGTGCACATGAAGGCGAGAGCACAAGAAGCACATGATAGCACATGAGAATCAATACCCGAAGCACATGATGAAATACACGTGATAGAGTACCCGTTGAACACGGTAAGGGGGATAACATCTCATGACGGGATCCACTAGTACCAGCTCATAAAACAATATGTCAAAATCAAGTATTACAGTTCTAGAATAAGTGATATAAACGCTATCATAAAATGGAAACGATCAGAGTTAGGTACTCGCCTGACGTTCTGAGCAACTGATGAGGATCGAGATCCGGACTGGCGTCGCAAGAACCTATTACGAAAAACAAGATTAAACAGGGTTCTATGGAGTTAAACTGATATAAAATAACTAAAAACAAGGTTTTAGGGTTATTCTAGGTCGAACGGGTCAAACCGGTAAAATTTGGGTCAAAAATATAACCCGGGGTCTAAAAAGTCAACTCTAGGTCAAAACTAGGTCAATCTTTGACTTTTACGGTCAACGAGGATAATTATGGTCAATGCTAGG
>JAYESA010000013.1:35700909-35750909 GCA_036927795.1 Iris macrosiphon | reverse complement strand
GTTCATATCCATGAAGAATAGAAGAAGAAAGAGAAAAAATAAATGACTTACTTGAAGCTTGTTGGAAGAAGGAAGAAGAAGGAAATGGTGAATGGAGAAGAAGAAAAAGGAATGAAGAAATGAAGAAGAAGGGGGGCTGCGGTTCTGGTCTGGGAAGAGGGGGGGCGGCCAAGTGTATTAGAGTAGGGTTTACATGAGTCAAATGACTAAAAAGCCCTTTCCTTTAGTCATGCAACTTGGGATTTGAGTTTGGGGTTCCAAAAGCACTCAAATTAACTCCTAATCACTCCAACTAACTTGTATAAAATATAATGATAATTCTAAACCCAAAAATAAGCCTCACAAGGGTGTTGGTTGGGTCGGACATGGGTCCACTAGGGTCTGACATGGGTCCAGACTAGCCAAAACCCTAAAACAATCCATAAAAAATAATACAACCATCAATTAAATATAAATATAATTATTTATAATCAATACACAATTTACCAACAAAAAAAAATTCCTATTTTCTAGAATTGGGTAGTGACATTTAGCCAACCGACACATGTTTACCGGATAATCTGGACACTAGTTCCCTATATAACTGTAATATATTCAGACTGCAGCTGACTCACTGTCATGTATACTTTTGATTGTGTATCTGGCATATCACTTGTATTTGCTAGATCTTTAGAATATTCTGATGCGGCGTTGGGGACGCCTTACTGCTTAATTTGAAATATTCTATGTTATTGCTACTTGTTTGAATGATTGAGATATAGGAGTTCTTGACCCTAGAAGACTTGATTGTAGTATTCACCCTTTGTCTCTAGACAACCTAAACATATTACGGGTTTCTTCGATATTCCAAAAGGTGTGGTTGGCTGAGACATTCTCCCGCTCTCCAGTATTCTGGATCTGGGGCATGACAAGGTTTTAGTGGTGGCCCATGCAGGTCCATTTTTCAGACTTGTGGGTTGGCCTGATTATAGAAAATCTCAATCAAATATATTCCTCCTTGAAATCCTAAATCTGCCTTCTCGAACTCAGTTTGACTTCTGTACCATTGATTCCTCGATCCTTTCTTGTCCTGTTCTTGATTTATCTTGTGTTATTTTTTAGGGCTTCTCCAGAATCGGTGGTTGGAGCACCAGTAGTTTCACCAGGACAAGGATCCATTGGCCCATAACAAGAGACATCACCTGTTCCTGGATGGATCAGGGTAGAACCCGTAGAGGAGAACGAGGAACAATATGTACCAAAGGTTCCAGTACCTCCGGTCGTACCAGCAGTGTCAGTAACACTTGATACACTGACATTGCTAGAGATTATTCGAGGAATGATGGCGGCTCAACAACATCAGCAACTTCAGCAACATGAGCATAATGTCTTATTGCATCAAGGATTACAAACGACCTTGGAGAGAAGTGTTAGTACAGACTCAGGGGCATCGGTGAGGTTCTTTTGACTCAACCCTAAGTACTTTGATGGCACGGAGGACGCCATTATCGCAGATGCTTGACTGCAGAACATTGAGACAATATTAACAGCAGCAAAGGTTCCAGCTGAGAAAAAAGTCGATCAGGTCCGATTGTAACTCTTGGACCATGCTAGAGATTGGTAGGTAGCAGAAGAGGTTGGTTTAAGACAACCTGTCTCATGGGACAACTTCAGAACCCATTTCAGGGTCAAGTATTTCGGAGTGGTAGCGTAGTATGAGCTACAATAAATATTTATCAATCTCAAATAGTCTGGGAGGACGATGATGGCTACGCAACAGAGTTCTGCAGGCTTAGAAGGATTTTCCCAACAATGGTGGAAACAGAACCAGAGCTGAAGATAAGGTTTCAGTATGGACTTCATCTGAAAATTCAGCAACTAGTAGAGGGCCATAACCGCCAGACCTTCTATGAAGTATTGATTGTATCCAGGAGACATGAGTTGACAATGCAAAGGTTAGCTTCGAGGACGGGAGGCCAGAAGAGGCCTCATGCATAGAGCGGAGGAGGACCAGCATAGCGGACGTTAGCACCATCTTCTGGCATTCATATTCATGACACAGTGCCGAGGAGGGCAGTGACATCAGCAGCAACAACACCAGCTCGGCCATATCAGCCGAGGCAGCAACAACAACAACAACGATTGGGAGCCCCAGTCAGATGTACGTATTATGGAAAGGGAGGCCATACCAAAGATGTGTGTAAGGCAGTACATAGGTTGTACCTACGATGTGGTAGTCCAGAATATCGGATCACCAATTATCCGATGATACAGAGGATTGAAGGGCCAGTATAACGATTAGCCCTACCAGCACCAGAGGCAGCTCAGTACAGGGGACCAGTACTGGCAATTAGGCCTTTGGCTCAGTGTCCATTGCCGACACAAACTCAGATGTACAACCAGCAGAGGAATCAACAATATGGGCAGCAGAGGCCACAACTGCGCATCCAAGGAAGGCAGCAACAAGGAGCACAATAAGGCCAAGGGCAAGCTTTTACCCTATCTATGGAGGAGGCTTTGGCATCAGGTGACATGGTGGCAGATAACATTCACAATACATCTTTTCCTGCCATAACATTATTAGATTCGGGAGTATCCCATTCATTTGTATGTGCACGATTTGTGACACGTATTGTGTTGGAGTTCAAGGCATTGCCAAAGAGGCTGAAATACTCACTGGTAATGGTCTCGTAGGAGTTGATAGAGTATGTCTAGCGTGTCCAATCGTAGTATGCGGGCATTTATTACTTACAAGGTTGATCGAGTTTCCTATGGATAATTTTGACATTATTCTAGGCATGAACTAGTTGAGAGACAGTCATGCGATGATAGATTATCATAGGGGTAGAGTGTTGTTTAACATCCTGGGCAAAGAAGAGTTTATCTTCAACAGAACGGTGATGGACCAGCATAAAGATGGTATAGCAGCAGTAGCTGGAATTGGGGACCAGCTTCCCAGAATAATTAAAAAATTTCTTAATGTATTTTCGGAAGTTCTTCCAGAATTATCCCCTATAAGAGAAGTGGAGTTCTGCATAGAATTGAGGTCAGGAGCAGAATTAATTTTCAACAAAGTCTATTAGATATCACCGATGGAACTCAACCAGCTATATCAATATATGAAAGAATTGAAGGCGAAGAGTTTATTCGGGCTAGTGGATCACCATGGGGAGCACTAGCTCTTATAGTAAAGAACAAAGACGGGATGACACGGTTCGACTACAGGCAACTGAATGCAGTAACAGTGAAGAACAAGTATCCATTGCCTGGGATTGATGACTTGTTTGACCAATTGAGCGAAGCAAAAGTATTTTCTAAGATAGACCTTCGATCAGGATATTATCAAGTAAGGGTCCGGAAGCAAGATATACTGAAGACAACATTTTGGTCTCGATATGGGCATTACGAATTTTTAGTTATGCCATTCGGATTGACTAATGCGCCAACAATATTCATGGATTTGATGAATCGTATCTTCATGCCATACCTAGATCAATTTGTAGTGGTATTCATAGACAATATTCTTGTCTACTCCAATAGTGAGGAAGAGCATGAAGAATATCTTTGGAGAGTGTTGCAAGTTTTAAGGGAGCACTAGTTGTATGCCAAACTCAGTAAGTGTGAATTCTGGTTAGGTCAAGTGTCATTCTTGGGGCACATCATCTCAGGAGCAGGAGTATCAGTGGAACCCAAGAAGGTCGAAGAAGTAGAGAATTGGCCAGTCCTAAAGACAGTAGCAGATGTGCAAACTTTTTTGGGGTTAGGAAAATATTACCGGAGGTTCATGGCAAACTTTGCACGGATTTCAGCACCAATGACTCGTCTAACCCGCAAGGAGGTAAAATTTGTTTGGACGGCAGAGTGCCAAGCAACATTCAAGAAGTTGAAAGAGAAAGTGATATCAGCACCGATCCTTACACTTTCAGTAGGACCAGGAGGGTTCACAGTTAATTGTGACGCATCTGGGAAAAGACTCGGGTGTGTGTTGATGCAGCACGTGAAAGAGATAGCTTATGCGTCTCGGCAGCTTCGAGATCATGAGAAAAATTATCCAACACATGATTTGGCGTTAGCAACAGTAGTATTTGCACTCACGCTATGGAGACATTACCTATATGGTGATCGGGTAAAAACATTCACAGATTATAAGAGTTTAAAGTACATATTAACCCAAAAGGACCTGAACATGAGGCAGAGGAGGTGGCTAAAATTGTTTGGTGATTATGATGTAGCACTTCAGTATCATCCAGGCAAGACAAATATGGTGGCAGATGCTCTAAGTAGAAGAGGCAGCACATTTGTCTTGACAACTCAGAAGCATATATTAGAAGATCTTCGAGAGATGGGCATCGAGGTAGTGTTACCTCAAGGAGCGGGAATACTAGCCAGTCTTCAGATTCAGTCAACCTTGGTAGAGAGGATCAAGGCGGCTCAAGCAGAAGATTCTCAGATTCAGAAGCTTAAGACAGAATGTGAGTCAGACCATAGGAAGGAATTAAGGATTCATGAAGACGGAACACTTAGAGTTGAAAACCGTCTTTATGTGCCAAGTGGAGATATCAAACAGGAAGTAATGACCGAGGCACACAGTTCTCAATATTATATTCATCTATGAGGCACGAAGATGTACCATGATATCAAGCAACATTTCTGGCGGAACAAAATAAAAAGCGAGATAGCTCGGTTCATTTCACGATGTCTCATATGTCAGCAGGTGAAGGCAGAGCAGCAGAGACCATCATGATTATTACAACCCCTGCCTATTCCAGAGTAGAAATAGGAACACATTATGACGGACTTTGTGACCGGCTTACCTAGATTCCCTATTGGACGTAATATAGTTTGGGTAAAGTAGATCGACTCATGAAGGTGGCATATTTTCTTCCCTTCTGGGTAGGACAGTCCACAGAGCAGTTAGCAGATATGTATATCCGACATATAGTCAGGCAGCACGGAGTTCCAGCAAGTATAGTGTCAGACTGTGACACCCGCTTTATGTCTCATTTTTGGAGAAGTTTATAAGAGCGCTTGGGTACTAAGTTGAGATTCAGTACCGCGTACCATCCTCAGACAGACGGCCAGTCAAAGAGGACAATACAAATATTAGAAGATATGCCATGGGCTTATACTTTAGACGTTGGTAGGTCTTGGGAAGAATACCTTCACTTAGTAGAATTCTCGTACAACAACAGTTATCAGGCCAGCATACAAATGGCTCCATTCGAGGCATTGTACGAAAGGAAGTGCATGTCACCTTTAGCATGGGATGACATTGGTGAACGAAAGATGTTGGGGCTTGAGATGATCACACAGACTGTTGAAGTGCTTAAGAAGATTAGAGAGCGGCTTCAAGTTGTATAAGATTGTCATCGTCATTAGGCAGATCAACATCGTAGGTCGTTAGATTTTTCTGTCGACGACATGTATTTTTACGAATTTTGCCTACCCGTGGAGTCATTAGGTTCAGGGTTCGCGGGAAGCTTAGCTTGCGGTACGTTGGACCGTTCGATAATCTCGAGAGGGAAGGGGATATTGCTTATTGTCTTGCCCTTCCGCCTTCGCTACGTGTCACGATCGGTACCCGGATATTCAGGCACGAGCACGTGGGTACGCCCAGCCTACGCCGCGGCATCGACGGTAGAACGCTGTCTGGGTCAATTCTAACTAACTAACATCTGAACAATATAAATATGGTACCTGCCAATTATCTCAACTCCAAACGGAGGAAAAATATGGTATCTCACAAATATAACTATACTTAATCACAATGTAAACTAAGGAAGATAAATCACGAATGGAATAACGAAGAAAAGAATCAAGATATAATCCACAAGTCTGAAATAATATACAAGCCATGAATCTCAATAAAGTCTAATACAAGTCCATCAAAATATAAACTAAACCTCCTCAGGCTCTGCAACTAAGTCCTCCTGGTCTACAGGAGTATCCTCTAAAGGTATATTATTTTGCAGCCCGTAGAATATAGGATACTGATCTATGAGCCAATTATCTGAAAAAATATATCCAATAAGGATTGGAGCAAACTATATATCTTTGAAAGCAGTTTCAAATACATAATTGAGCATATAAAACAGATAATAGAAAAGAATACAAGATATCTAAACATCTGAATGAAATAAACTAGAGAGAACAGGTAATGTACTGGAATGAAGAACAAGCAATATGAATATCTGCAATAAAAGGAATAACTAAAATCTAACTAATGTGCCTCAGAATACAAGTTCATTATGTGATCAGTTTAGGTTGAACACGAATACAATAAGGTAACTCGATTACAAGTATGATATGTAATCGACATGTACACAAATATACTGGGGCTTTGATCACATAATCAACTCATACTCCCCTATCCCCAACTAATACCAATGGATCCAATCACGACACGTTAAGAACATGAATATGGGCACACTGAACACGAGCAGTGTGTATACACGAATATAAGCACCCTGAACACGAATAGTTTGTGAACACGAAATATAAATAATCAATACCCAATTCACACGATAAAATACATGTAAAGGAGTACCCGCTGAATACGGTAGAGAATAATATCTCCTGACAGGATTCATGTAGTACCCGTCTGTAAAACTACTGTATCAAAATCAAGTATACAGTTCTAGAACATGAGATATATACACTATTATGAAATAAAAACTAACAGATAAATGTACTCGCCTGAGGTCCTGAGCAAGGTACGTCTCTCGATGCCCAAGCTGGTATCACACAGACCTATATGTGGTACGTTGCATCAATACAAGGTTTTGGAACAAAAATAAGTTAAGCTAGTTCAATTCTAGGTCTTAAAGCTATTTCTAAGCCAAAACAGTTAAACTGGGTCAATTATAGGTTAAACTAGCTATTTCTAGGTTGTATAAGTCAATCTCTAAGATATTAGGTCAAAATACTATGTAATTAGGTCACACTAGCTAAACTAAGATCTAGGATACAACCAAAATATCGTATCATACGATATGCAAGTTTTTAGATATAAAAATACTAATTTATATATATACAAGACAATACATATATTAATCTTAGCTAACTAATATAAATTGGATACCTTGGCTTTGAACCAATGCGTATCTCACCACCTACACACCCATCTTGATACTCAAAACCAATACCTCGAGTATCGACCAATTACCTTGACATTATCTTGGTATCATAAGGTAATTCAAATCCTAATATATATAGCTCACTATCAATACATTAACTATTCTAAGATTAACTAAACTATTAAATACTACAAACTACCTAGCATACAGTACATATCAATACTTATATACAATACCTATATATTAATCTACTAATCTAACAAGTATGTATATAACTAACTATTAGCTAACAATGCATATATACAACTACTATACTATGCATTTAACAACTACACTATTATGAACTACTAACTAGAATCTAATCTTAACTAGCTAAACCACTAATAAACTAACTAACTACTGACTTGCTGTGCTTGCAGGCCTGAATGCCTTGCTACATATGTTGCTCCCTCTGTTTGCTTGCTGTTGGTGATGCATAATGCTGTAGTGAATGCTGATGTACAGTTGTTGAAACTGCTACTCCTCTGCTGATTGTACTGCTTGCTGCTGCTCATGCAGCTTATTGCAGCTAGCTGCTGCTTGTTGGCTCGAGGCTGTAGTCAGTTTGCTACTCACTGATAAATGGCATTGGCTGCTACAGTTGCACCCTGTGCTTACTGTGCAGTTTGATGCATGCCTGTAGGTTCTTGCATTGCTGCCACTGCCTTCAGTTGTTCACTGCCACTGCACTGTGAATGGCTGCACTGTGCTGCTGTTCTTCAGGGCATGCCTGCAGGTTCTCCGCATTGCATAGTTGGCTTAGCTACTACTAAATGCACACTGAATTCCCACTGCATTCAGTTGCTCGACCCTCTCACACACATCCACACACAAACTTATATAGATATACGTACAACCATATATATATATATATATATATATATATATATATATATATATATATATATATATATATATATATATATATATATATATATATATATACCCACATACATGAATATATATCTATACACTATATATACATCTACATATACATATCTATACTTCTATAAATATGCACTCATATATATATATATATATATATATATATATATATATATATATATATATATATATATATATATATATACCCACATATATGAATATATATATATACACTATATATATGTATCACTAGTTATAATCATAACTATATAATACTATAGAGATACATATACACACAATCATATAATATATCATACTAATATATAATACCAAGTCAAATTAAATTGAGGTACAATGAACAAACACGTGGAGTGCACCGCACCCGTATCACACTCATTCTATGATACGCTTGCGATATGGCTCCACCACACAACCAAATGTATCCCAAAGGACACAAGCAAGTCTAAAATAATAATTATGAATAATATGAAGAATTAAATACTCAACTACGTGTCCGTGTTAAGACGTGACATGCACAAACCCCCGTATCGGAGAAAAATTCTCCAAATAAACCCGTATCGCCAAATTTTTGGGATACATCCTACACGTATCCAATTATGGACATGGTACTAGTCAAACACAAGCAAACATATATCAATTTGGTCTAATTGACCAATTGACAAATACAAGATGTGTCAATCTCGGAATTCCCTAAAATTGACACAAAATACCACATAACTTCGTCCATAGGTCTCCTATGAACCTAATTCCAATTACTATGGGTAGCCTTAGCATATGGGATAGTTTCTTATGGTTTAATTACAGATTTAGAATGAGAGAAAACTGAATTATACCTATTGGGAGATGGATTCCCAATAAAATCCTCAAATTGAGTAAAATAGCCTCCAACTTGTAGATCCTTGCTCCTCCTTGTAGATCCTTGCTTCCTCCTTGTAGATCTTGTTCTAGTAGCCTCCAATGAAGAATAGGAAAGCAATTGGAAAGAAATTTGAGTATGAATTGGTGTGAAAATGAAGAATTTGGAAGAGAAAAAAATTCTAGATCTAGATTGGAATGACAAAATGAGAAGAGAGAGAGAGAGTCTCACTCCTCTCTATAGGTGGCCGGCCCTTTGTCCCTCCTCCAAGTTATTATGAATTATCTAAAATACCCCTTGGGGCCTCTCATGAAGAAATTAATTAAGAAGGGAAGGTTCTAGTCTAATTGGTTTCACTAATTAATTCATCCTCCTAATGAATGGGCCTACTATTAGGCTCAATCTAAACTAGAATTTTATGTTGGGTCCATGGATCTAAAGTAAACTAGTTAGGGCCACTACATAAGTCCAAAATAAATCTAACATTTAACAATAAAATAAATAATACAATTATTCATATTTACATATGCACAATATTTAATATTATAATCCTAAAATAAAAATATCTATGCCAATTACCAAACTATCCTTAGTTGAAAAAGTGAGGGTGACAATCCTACCCACCTTAGAAAAAATTTTGTCCTCGAAATTAAGAAAGAAACTAACTACTAAAAGCAAACAATACAATGCAGGAAACAATTATACCTCACGGCTCAAACATATATGGATATCGCTCGCGCATCTCGGCCTCTCGCTCCCAGGTACTCTCTCCTGGCGCGTGATGCCTCCACGCGACGCACACCAAAGGAATCGTCTGGTTCCTCAGCACCTTCTCTCTCCGATCTAGAATCTCAACTGGCGCTCTGGATAGCTAAGAGTATGGCCCACCTCGATCTCCGAGTGATCCAATACATGACTAGGATCTACCATGTACCGTCTCAGCTGCTATACGTAAAACATATTGTGCACTCCCTCCAATGCAGATGGTAAGTCTAGTCTGTAGGCAACTGCACCGACCCTCTCTAGAATACTGAAAGGTTCGATGAATCACGGACTTAACTTTCCGCCTCTACCGAAATGAATCATGCCACATGTCAGAGAAATTCTCAAGAAAATCAGACCGCCAACCTAGCATAAAACACAACCTTAGCACTCTAACAAAACAAACAATCACAAGCAATATAAAACAAAAATCTATACTTGAAACTCCAATGGTCGTCAGTGGCTATCGACCCAATGCCGCTGTCTGTCCTGCACCACCCGAAGTCTATCCCTGATGGACTTCACCTTCTCAGTTGCATCCACTACCATCTCTGGTTCTAATAAAGCTCTCTCACCAATACCATCCCATGATAACGGAGTACGGCATCTCTGTCTATACAATGTCTCAAATGGTGACATCTCGATACTGGCCTGGTAGCCGTTGTTATAAGAAAACTCTACCAAGTTAAGATGATCCTCCCAAGAGCCTCCAAAATCCAAAACACAAGTATTCAACATATTCTCGAGAGTCTGAATAGTCCTCTCCGATTGCCCATCTTTCTGAGGGTGATATACGATTCTGAACTTGAGTTGAGTGCCCAAGCTAGCCTGCAAACTCCTCCAGAAGTGGGACATGAAGCGACTATCGCGATCCGAGACCTTTGCTCACCAGAACTCCATGTAATCTGACTATCTGACGCACATACATCTCTGTGAGCTTCTCCGTAGATGTACTCACTTTGAATGGCAGAAAGTGGGCTGATTTGGTCAAACTATCTACGATGACCCAAATTGCATCTTTACTTCCTGGAGAACGCGGAAGTCCTGAAACAATGTCCATCGTCACATGCTTCCGCTTCCACTTCCACTCTGGAATGGGTAAAGGCTGAAGCAATCCACCTGGCCTCTGTCTCCCTGCCTTTACCTGCTGGCAAACCAAACATTTAGATATGAAACTAGCTACCTCCCGCTTCATATCATATGTAAACCCCCTCACCCAAAATTAGGGCTACTTGGCTTAGATAGAGAAACTAGGGCTAGTTTAAACCTAATTAGAAATAGAACCCGATATTTATTTAATTTTTACAATATTTATATCACTTAGCGCACCTTACCGTTGCTTCGATAATTGGAGCACTACACTAGCCACTGCCTTCCTACAAATATCACACTCTTGCCCTAGACATGACCGCCTCCTATTCTGACCTTTGCGTGACTTATAATTATGCTCTCTTGTGCTACATTTTAGTCGCACAATATTCGTCGCAGACGTTTATATTTAATTCTAAATAAATTCCAACTTTTTGTTCTTGTGCGTTCCAATCAAAATTGGAGACACAATCTTGACTCATTCTGTGCAACCTAAATTATGATAATATTATACTCTGAGCCCTCTATGTCAATGACACTTGTGTCCCACCTAATTTTATCCCCATGTACTTCTAATTAATTCCATAACACCTTGCACATTAATTTAAATTAAATTAATTCAATTTCTATCTTTGTGCAATTTTCTAATTGTTGGGCGCTTTTATGCAAAAATGTATTAAGGTGCCCACACCATTTGACAATACATGAAAAAAAATCCATTTTTCCCTTCATACGAATTTTTTCCATAATTTTCGGAATGTGCAACGCGCAACATCGCCCCCTCATTTAAACCTAGTCCTTGCGTTTAAACAATGTAAATTATAGCCTCCAAACATCCCCATGTCAAGTCAAGGCCCACTCCAAGGAGATGTTGACTAAGCCCAATCCCTTTAGGTCAACCCTCAACCCCCCTTCACATGTATAAATATATTTTTCCTATTTTTTCACCAAAAAATCAAAACCCAAACTCTATACCTAGCCAAATCCATCCCTCCCATACTGTTCATCTTCTTTCTCCCGTCGCTGAAGCTCCTATCACCCCGACCTCCTTCCGGTGAGCTACCCCACAGCAGCAGACTCGTCCCCACGTCTTCCTTTGTCGATCACGTGGCCGACATCACCCTCTTCTTCTTCCTCCTCACCTCTTCACCCGACCTTCCTTCGGCCACCCCCGCCGAGCAGTCCCCCGCAACACGACTTTAGCTCCGCCGCAGCACTGTTCTCTCCTTCCCGATCTCATCCGCCGGCCTCGACCTCCATCTCCGCTTACCATCATCACCTCCCCGCCAATGACTGCAGACCCCACGCCTCCCCGCTGCACGTCGATAACCACCATCAGCGTCTCCCTCGTCATCTTCTCTGACTCCTCCCATCACCCCGGCCTTCTCCACAGCAGCACCCTCGACACGACTCGTCGCCACCACCACTGTCCTCCGTCCTTCTCCTCAGCGTAACCTCCATCTCTACACACCCGGCCAACACCACCATTACCACCACACCACCTGCACACCATCGCCATACCCGAGCCGCTGCACCTCGACCACACCTCCCTCGACTCGACCCGCCTGAGCCCCTGCCACGACTGCAGACCTCCTCCTCGCCGGATCTCCTTGTCATCCTCTCATCCGCCCTGTCATCAACTCCTCTCCCTGCTCAACCTCCTCCTCGCCAGACCTTTCCCCTGGCCGGAGCAACAACCTCCCATCATCCCCACCATCATGACCATCACCTACATCATCATCACCTCCCATTAACACCACCACCTCGTCCTGAACTCCCCACTCGACCACCTCCCCTGGCCGGACCTTCCCTGGCCGAACTTTGGTAGACCTCATCATCACCCCCTCCATCACAATCATCATCTCCATTATCATCACCATTAACACCATTACCATTATCAACGTCATCTCTATTGACAACATCCACATTATTATCACCATCATTCCATCATCATCCACATCATTATCCTCGTCATCACCATCATTCCAATCATCATCCTCGTCATCACCATCATCCCAATCATCATCCACATCATCACCATCATCCCAATCACCATCCACATCATCACCATCATCCCTATCACCATCCACATCATCATTTAACCATCATCATAATCATCACCATGATTACCCTAATCATTGAACTAATCACCACCCTAACCATAATTATTATTATCATTATCACCTTAATCCTTATCATCCTCATTACCCTCGTCATCGTCGTCATCATGGACCCGTCACCCTCGCCAAAGACAACCTGCAGCAGTCACCCCCGATTTTCGTGCCTGTGCACGCTGACCTCGAGGATATTGGATTTTTTATGCGACTTCTGGAGCAGGATATTGGGACTACATAGTTTCTTGCCATGCAAGTATACCTTGCCAAATTATTTATAGTACTTTTCATGCTATTTATATTTCTGTATATTCATTGCATGTGTAGTTTCGTTCAATTATTACTATATATTAGATATGTTGACACACACTTGACACCTAGTATCATGAGAGGGCAACCATTCGGCGTATGGGTTTAACCACTCTGGTAAACCGTAGTATCTTGCACGCACTACGGTAGTATGTCGCGTTGGTTGCTACCCCCGAGGTATGTCAATTTCTGGTGTCGCGCTGGTCGCAACCCCCGAGGTATGTCAATTTCTGATATCCTATGACGTGTGTGTGAGTTGTGAGATTTAGATTGAGCAGCCTACCCATGCCCATACGTCAAAAAGTTATCCTCATTTGCATTCATATAGATTGTCTTGTACAACGTACTTATATATTTTCAAACATTATGCATGTTCACTGTATTCAATTGGCTTGCTTCTATGTATCTTGTTATGTCCCTCTGAGGACCTGGTCCCTTGCCAGGTATAGACGACCATGAGTATCTGCAGGAGTACAAGCCCAGACCTGACGCTTTACTTTCTGCCGATGAGACCTTACCCACTGAGCATCATTGATTATCTCTAGCGATGGATACTTTAGCTGACACTCTTATATCATCACTTTATTTTATATAGGAGATTTTACTCTTCTCTCTCATTTTAGTTTGATATAGTCATTGGTAGTGGATTTGTCTCCACCCGACTATCATTTATGGATTATTCAGACTCTTTATTCTAGTTTAGTTCTATTCTTTTCTGTGACTTATTGTGTGGATGAGATTAGTATTTCTGTGACTTATGATAACATAGATACCAAATATGAGTAATTTTCATATTACAGCATACGTGTGTGTTATGGTATCCATATATTGGAGTTGCCATATACATACGGCTGACATGCTTACGTGTCCTAGTCCTACGTATTTTGGGACTGGGGCGTGACATATTTTTGTGGTGGCCCATGCAGGTCGAGAGCATATTGTCTCGGTTATATTACTGTACCGAGCAAGCCTGCAATTAGGACTAGAGTATAGGATCTCATCCATAATGGACTATGACTCATCTTCCTTCCAATCTGTTCTATCTAAATAATCGCATCCTGCTTGATTCCTATACTTCTTAATAGTTCCTTGAGTATAGCCTTCCCCTAGAACATATGAACCCTTGTTGTTAGAATAATAATTAGGGTAACACACCTACTGAGAATACAACTAGAACATAGACACATCTCTAAGTTTAGGATACCTAATGAACCCTAGCACCCCATACCTATAAATTAGATGACCATTACCCTTGAGATATTTATGAAGGACTTGAGAGTGGTGTAGACACTATTAGAGTTAATTAGAATATTTAACCATATTGTTTGACCCTAGTATTGAGGGGCCACTAGAAATCCAAGGTTGAATATTAGAACCAAACCTAACTTGTATAGTGAGATAGTATTACAGAACTATACATTTAGATTCTTGTCTTGATATTAGCAGACAGTACCCTAGAAAGCCAAGAGAAATAAAATAACACTTCCCTAGATCATACCTCGAACACAGAGATTAACATACCACCTTCCCCTTAGACAACCATGATATTATCTAGAGCCTTTCTATTTAAATTCAAATCTTGTTCCTCTGAAAACCAAGCGCTCGCTTTTTGTGCGACGACTAATTATGTTCTTCTTTTCTTTCAACTCGTGCCACCTAACGCTTCCATTCTTAATATTAACCCTTTTGTTCTATGAGCACTATGATTAAGACCTAAGATGACCATTACCTATGGAGTTTTATAATAGGATACCCTGATAAGTACCAATATCTTCCTCGTAAACCTTAACAGGAGTTTCTACTGTATCCTTAAGACAGTACAATATTAGTTAATTCTTTTAAGTTTGGTAGTATGCCTCACAACATAGTATCACATAGCCCTCTTGACCTATTGATGAAGTATAACTAAATGACACCAACTATAGACTTGTATAAGAAGATAGTGTTTATTCAGACTGTAGAACTTAGAGGCCCATACCCCTATTTGGTCAACTAGCAACTTAAACAAGGAGTTAGTATGACAACTGTAGAGACTATAGAGTCTTACCTTCTTATGAACTTGAATTATTTTGCACCTTCTTTCATCATAATCCAGCGTATCTATATTTTCTAAAATATCTTGACTTATGCTGCTATTATAGCCTAGTTTTACAAGCTTACTCTTTTATCGAGCTTGATCATGATATATGTATTATTGGGTATACACATTAATATATTTCAGAATCAGTATATTACGGTCTGATCAACCATAGTGCGCTTGGTTCGCCCCTCGCATGACTACTTACGTGGATTGAGATAATATTGACTTAGCTTCTTAGACAAATGTACTTGTCCTATAGACATGTCTGAGCGTATCGTATCGGTTACATAACTGTACCGATACGAGCATGTGAATAAGAAACTACCAAATAGGATTTTAATCCACAACTGCCTTGACAATTCCCATTTGAATTCTTTAAACGCCTTGACCTCCATACTTCTATTCTATTACCTTTCCCCTTGAACTCTTTATTATTTTTTTCGTCTTCTCTTATTTCGGAAAGATGAAACCTCGTGCTTGGTATAAGGTGATACACTGATATTACTAGATATACCCCATAGGCTAATCACATGACTTGGGGACTCTCTTTTATAATTGATTAAGGGCATATCATAGGTAATATATTTGGTGTTAGAACTTTAAGGATTAAATAACATGATTAAATAATTTGAGGAATATTTCCTTAGATGCATAGCCTTAGGTGATAGATGGGTAAATTCTAAGTTGGATAGAAACCGCATTGTTAAACTTGAGGTGAATTCTTTTTGTGATTAAGTGAGATTAGATAGAGAGAAACCATGCCTTATTTTAATTTCGAGGACAAAATTATTTTAAGTTGGGTAGATTGTAAATCCCCTCACCCAAAATTAGGGATACTTGGCTTATATAGAGAAACTATGGCTATTTTGAACCCAATTGGAAATAGAACCCGGTATTTATTTAATTTTTGCAATATTTATATCACTTAGCGCACCTTACCGTTGCTTTGATAATTGGAGCACTACACTAGCCACTTCCTTCCTACAAACTTCACACTCTTGCCCTAGACATGACCGTCTCCTATTCTGACCTTTGCGTGACTTATAATTATGCTCTCTTATGCTATATTTTAGTCGCACAATATTCGTCGCAGACGTTTATATTTAATTCTAAATAAATTCCAACTTTTTGTCCTAGTACGTTCCAATCAAAATTGGAGACAAAATCTTGACCCGTTTTATGCAACCCAAATTATGATAATATTCTACTCTGATCCCTCTATGTCCATGATACTTGTGTCCGACCTAATTTTATCCCCATGTACTTCTAATTAATTTCATAACACCATGCGCATTAATTTTAATTAAATTAATTCAATTTCCATCTTTGTACAATTTTCTAATTGTTGGGCGCTTTTATGCAAAAATATATTAAGGTGTCCACACCATTGGACAATACACGAAGAAATCCATTTTTCTTTCATACGAATTTTTTCTATAATTTTTGGAATGTGCAACTTGCAACATCGCCCCCTCATTTAAACCTAGCCCTTGCATTTAAACAATGTAAATTATAGCCTCCAAACATCCCCATGTCAAGTCGAGGCCCACTCCAAGGAGATGTTGACTAAGCCCAATCCCTTTAGGTCAACCCTCAACCCCCATTCCCATGTATGAATATAATTTTCCTATTTTTTTCACCTAAAAATCAAAACCCAAACTCTATACCTAGCCAAATCCATCCATCCCATACTGTTCATCTTCTTCCTCCCGCCGCCGAGCTCCTATCACCCCGACCTCCCTTCGGTGAGATATCCCGCAGCAGCAGCCTCGTCCCTACGTCTTCCTCCGCCGCTCACGTGGCCAACCTCACCCTCTTCTTCTTCTTTCTCCTCACCTCTTCACCCTACCTTCCTTCGGCCATCCGCGCCGAGCAGTCCCCCGTAGCACGACTTCACCCCCACCGCACCACTGTTCTCTCCTTCCCGATCTCATCCGCCGGCCTCGACCTCCATCTCCGCTTACCATCATCACCTCCCCGCCAATGACTGCAGACCCCACGCCTCCCCGCTGTACGTCGACAACCACCATCAGCGTTTCCCTCGTCATCTTCTCCGACTCCTCCCATCACCCCGGCCTTCTCCGCAGCAGCACCCTCGACACGACTCGCCTCCACCACCACTGTCCTCCGTCCTCCTCCTTAGCCTAACCTGTCTCTGCACACCCATCCAACACCACCATAACCATCACACCACCTGCACACCATCGCCACACCCGAGCCGCTGCACCTCGACCACACCTCCCTCGACTCAACCCGCCTGATCCCCTGCCACGACTGCAGACCTCCTCCTCGCCGGATCTCCCTGTCCACTTCTCCTCTGCCCTGTCATCAACTCCTCTCCCTGCTCAACCTCCTCCTCGCCGGACCTTTCCCCTGGCTGGAGCAGCAACCTCCCATCATCCCCACCATTATGACCATCACCTACATCATCATCACCTCCCATTAACACCACCACCTCGTCCTGAACTCCCCACTCGACTACCTCCCCTGGCCGGACCTTCCCTGGTCGGACTCCGGCAGACCTCATCATCACCCCCTCTATCACAATCATCATCTCCATTATCATCACCATTAACACCATTACCATTATCAACATCATCTCCGAGGTCGCGTTGGTCGCTACCTCCGAGGTATGTCAGTTTCTGGTGTCGCGTTGGTCGCTACCCCCGAGGTATGTCGGTTTCTGGTGTTGCGTTGGTCGCTACCACCGAGGTATGTCGATTTCTGATGTCCCCTGACGTGTGTGTGAGTTGTGAGATTTAGATCGAGTAGCCTACCCATGCCCATACGTCAAAAAATTATCCGTATTTGCATTCATATAGATTATCTTGTACAGCATACTTATATATTTTCAAATATTATGCATGTTCACTGTATTCAATTGGCTTGCTTCTATGTATCTTATTATGTCCCTCTGAGGACCTGGTCCCTTGCCAGGTATAGACGACCATGAGTATCCGCAGGAGTACAGGCCCGGACCTGACGCTTTACTTTCTGCCGAGGAGACCTTATCCACTGAGCATCATTGATTATCTCTAGTGATGAATACTTTAGCTGACACTATTATATCATCACTTTATTTTATATAGAAGATTTTACTCTTCTCTCTTATTTTAGTTTGATATAGTCATTGGTAGTGGATTTGTCTCCACTCGACTATCATTTATGGATTATTTAGACTCTTTATTCTAGTTTAGTTATATTCTTTTCTGTAACTTGTTGTGTGGATGAGATTAGTATTTCTGTGACTTGTGATAACATAGATACCACATATGAGTATTTTTTATATTACAGCGTACGTGTGTGTTATGGTATCCATAATTGGAGTTGCCATATACATATGGCTGGCATGCTTACGTGTCCTAGTCCTACGTATTTTGGGACTGGGGCGTGACACCATACCACCAAACATGCTCTCTCATGTCCCTATACATCTTGTTGGCACCTGGATGCATAGAGTACTGAGATCGATGCGCCTCCTAAAGAATCTCCTCGCGCAATGCTCCACTCGGCACACAGAATCTGGTACCGTGCCACAATGATCCATCATCTGCAATGCTGAAGTCCTCTGCCAACCCTATATGAACATGTGCTTTGATGCTCCTCATAGACTCATCCTTGAACTGTGCGGCTCTGATCTGATCCATCAACTCAGACTGTACCTGAAGTTCCCATATCTGTGCTGCAACTCCAGGAACTAATACCTCAATGCCCAAACTATCAAGATCGGCCAATAAATGTATGTCCCTCGTCAAGTACATAGCCACTGGATACCTGTTCAAGGCATCTGCGACTATGTTGGCCTTCCCTGAATGATAATGCAAAGCAATATCAAAGTCCTTCATCAACTCCAACCACCTCCGCTGCCTCATATTGAGATCTTTTTGTGTAAACACATACTTCAAGCTCTTGTGGTCTGTAAAGATCTCTACTGGCTCTCCATACAAGTAGTGCTTCCATAATTTAAGAGCAAAGATAACTGCTGCCAACTCCAAGTCATGGGTAGGATAATTTTTTTTATGCGGGCGTAATTTCCTGGAAGCATAGCAATCACCTTCCCGTTCTGCTGTAACACACAACCCAAACCCTTACCCGATGCATCACTGTATATAGAAAATCCTCATGTCCCTGATGGAAATGTCAATATTGGAGCTGTAGTCAACCTCTTCTTTAGCTCCTCAAAAGTAGACTAACAATCCTCAGTCCAGACGAACTCTACGTCCTTCTTGGTTAGTCTAGTCATCGGCTGCGCAATCCTGAAAAAATCCAGAATAAATCTCCGATAATAGCCCGCCAGCCCAAGAAAACTTCTGATCTCCTACTGAACACGGGGTAGACGACTCAACTGTTGAAATCTTTTTCAGTTCTACTAAGATTTTGTCTCCTATAATCACATGCCCGAGGAATTGAATCTTATCAAGGAAGAACTCATACTTTAAAACCTTGCCATATAGCTTCTCCTTCCTGAGGGTCTCCAAAACTATCCTCAAGTGCTTCTCATGCTCCTCCGGAATCTTCGAATAAATCAATATATCATCAATGAAAACTAAAACAAATTGATCCAGGTACTGATGAAATACCTTACTCATCAGGTTCATGAATACCGCCGGGGCATTGGTCAACCCAAACGACATCACCAAGAACTCAAACTGCCTATACCGAGTCATGAAAGCTGTCTTCAGAATGTCTTCTTTCTTCACTTTTACCTGGTGGTACCCCGACCTCAATTCTATCTTTGAGAATACCTTCGCTCCGCTCAACTGATCAAATAAATCGTCAATCCACGGCAACGGGTATTTGTTCTTGATGGTGAGGTTGTTGAGTGCCCTGTAGTCGATACACATGCGTACCGACCAATCCTTCTTTGGTAAAAATAATACCATAGCACCCCATGGTAATGAACTGGAGTGGATGAAGCCCTTGTCCTGTAACTCATCCACCTGCTTCTTCAACTCCGTCAGTTTATTGTTGTTCACTCTATAGACGTGTTGTGATATTGGCTCTGCGCTTGGCAGCAAATCTATAGAGAACTCCATATCTCTGTCGGTGGCAACCCTGGAAACTCCTCTGGAAAGACGTCCATATACTCAGCAATCAATGGATGTGGCAGCTCCTGCTCCTACCAAAGCTCCACAAAAGTCTCCTTCGATTTTCTCTGCTGCTCCTCTAACAAACTTAAACTCTGGCTCTCCTGGCATCTGAAACAAAACTCTGCCTCCACGATAATCGATACTAGCATGATGCCTACTCAATCAATCCATCCTGAGTACTATATCGTAGCTCAAAAGTGGCATTACGAGTAGACATACGCCCAACTCTTGGCCTCCCAAAGAAACTCTCTGGTCCTTGCAAACATCACTGACCAGGATAATGCTACCCTGTGTTATGATCTTGCAAGTCCTCGCCAACGGTTCAGACTCAAGATAATGTCTCAGAGCAAAAGATACAGATACAAAACTATGTGAAGCACCGGAATCAAATAAAGCATGAGATGGAAATGAATCAAGATAGACTGAACCTGAGATAACATTACCGACTGGATCCTCCTCCTCGACTGTCAAGACAAAAGCTTGCCCCTTTCGCTGGGTACCTCTCTGCTGCTGCTGGTGCTGAGCAAACTGCTGCTGTGGCAGTGGTAGAGGAGGTCCTCTCTGTTGTCCCGCTGGTGGTCTCGCGGGTGCTCTCTGTGCCTGAACTCTGCCCTGAGCTGGACGAGTTGGAACTGTAGGACAAACCCTCAACTGATGGTCTCCTGATCCACAGAATAAGCATTGGCCCAATCTCATCCTGCAAGCATCCCATCCATGTCCTTGCTTCTTACAGAAAGTGCAAGGAATAGCTGGCCTCTGAATCTGGTATATCTGATGAGTCGGCGCTCTAGCTGGTCTATGATACTGCTGCCTCGACTGCTGGAAGTGCCTCTGGTGCTGCTGCTAAAAATGAGGCCGCTTCATTGGACCTGTGTTAGTACTAGATCCTCCTGTGTCCCTTGGCCACTTAGAGTCAAGCTCTAGATAATCCTTTGCCCGTTGTTCCTGTTTCAGAATCTCCTCGAAAGTAGCAGTGGGATCTTCATTCGTGTGTGGTTTGATTTCCCAGTTCAAGCCCTTCCTGGACTTCCTGGCTCTTCCTCTACGATTATGCCCTTCGACAAAGCGACCTAATCTGCAATACTCTGCCGCATACTCATCTACCGTCATACCTCCTAAATAAGGTACTAGAATTGGCTCTCTAGAGATGTCAGAGCCATATTGTCACGCCTAGGTCCCAAAATACCGAGAGACTAGCCACGTGGCAATGGCCAACACCATAACTCCAATATGCAAACCCAATTTAATGGACCCGTTAGAGTATACTTAAGCTGTATACAATGGTCTACGATACATGTCACAGTCTAATTCTAATGTCATCCACAGAAAGTAAACACAATTCAAAATGTCATTCAAATCACAAGAATTATAATCCATCAACAAGTTCCAATAAAAAGTGTCTCGGGGAACAACTCGATAATAAGTTTAATACAGTAATCCAAGAGTCAGGATATAGAGTATCTAGAACAAAAATAACTGGGTATATAAAATAAAATACTCAGGAGAAATCTTCGAGCACAACCTCGTCCTCTGTTGTCAGTACTGCTCCAGCATCAGCTCCTGTCCCGTATATCTCGGGGTAAACCTCCTCTGCTGTACCTGGGGACATAATCCGGATCCAGGTCCTTAGGGAATATAGCAAGGTACAAGAATAACTCAAGGCAAATAAAATGCAGTATATAAAAATTGATCCTCAGGGCAAGCTATGTAACCATGTGAAATGCAAATGAGAGCATTAATCATACTCAGGCTGAAACTACTATAGGCTCTGTGTCGGAAAAACCCATAGCAGCATGTAATATCTCGTAGGGCCAGTAAATATGACAAAGACAGAGTCTAAGGCACCACCAATAATATAGTATATATATATATATATATATATATATATATATATATATATATATAAAAACATAACCAGCCTGTAGTATGGTGATACTCTCTCCACCCAATGTAACCTCACGTCTCATGTCCATAACACGCAAGATCACGACCTTTAGCTAGTACAATGAGTCATAATGATATCTATGTATATACAAGTCTTATGTCACGAATCCTGTAAGCCTATACAAGTCTTATATCAACTCACTAAGTGACGTTACACTACTCCGCGTACGGCATCAACACCCAAATCTTGTTCGGAGAAGTATATTTATATATCAACTCACTAAGCAACGTATCACGGTCCTAGGTTGAATAGGTACAATACAGAAGTATATATATATATATATATATATATATATATATATATATATATATATATATATATATATATAGCTCAGGCAATTAATATCAAAGGAACTACTGCAGGTTTGGCAATGTACACTTGCTTGTGTTCTGAGCTCCGTTAGTTGCTCCTGTAATAGTAAAATCTTCAGGTACGACTCCGAATGCTGAAACAAACATTACCATCGTTCTCAGAATATTTGAAATAGCTAGGATTGACTACACATAATTCTAATTTGGATACAGGCGCAGAATTGACAGCTTCTGGTCAAAGCGGGATCCACATGTAGCCCACTTCGCGCCAAAAATATGCCAAAGACAAATTTCTCCAAATTTGTCAAACTTAATGTCTACAATTCTAGAACGAGGATACGAACTCAACAGAATGTCCAGAACTGGATTTCGATGAGCCGGTCACAAAATTGCCCGTCAAGTGGAACCGTAGGGCCCACAAAATGGTGTTTTGTCAACATTCTCAGAATTGAACCAAACTTGTGTCACAGGACCAACATAATGCTACGAATCCGATGGAACAAGTTTTGTTACGAAACGACAAGTACACACGAAATTATGATGAGTGTCAGAACATGCCGATACGGGACTTTTTGACGGATACGCATTGATTTCGGTGTGCACGCACATCCAAATTAACTTTTGCAAAATCTCACACGTCCGTGTTGACGATACCGCCTTTCGATACAATTTTCACACGACAAGTTGTCTCATTTAGTGGGACGCACCCCGTTTCGAAAATTTTTGGGTTTAGAAAATCAAGTTTTTGGCCAACTTCAACCACGAATAAAATACAGCATACAACAAATTAAAATAAACTAATTAAAGGAATTAAAACTTGGTTATGTTGTTTAAATTACTGTTCAAGTAGAATTTAAAAATATTAACTAGGTTGGAAAAAAATGGCCATGAACATAGGGCTTTGGGACAGTTTTCTAAACTACAAATTTGGTCTTTTTTTGTTTTGCATCGCAATTTGCGACCGACATATGACACGATACCCAGAAATAATTATACAGGGTTCGAGAGGGTCATGTGATCTTCGTATAGGATTTGACATATTGATATTTTGATAACTGTGCAAAGAGATACGAAGGTGGGAAGTATCATACCTTACTGCTGCTGTGCTCGGGATGTTGGACGGCCCGTCTTCGCGGCGGTGGCGCACGGCAGTCCGGCGTCGTCGGCGGTCGTGGATCATCGAAAATGAGAGAGGGTGTGATGGTGGTGGGGTTCGGCTCACTGGGAGCCGTTGGGCCAAGAAGAATAGTTGAGAAACAAAAGTGGCTTTTAAAGGGGCTAGGTGCGGCGGTTACGGGGAGGAAAAAAGGGGGGGTCTTCCGCAGTTGAGGAAGGGGAAGAGGAAAAGTTTATGTTATTAGAATGTAAATAGGAATGTGTTCGGGTTAGCGGGTTGTGGGTCTGCGGGTTAGTGGGTTAGGATCCGGGTCCAATAGGGTGGGTCTAGGATGGTTCAGTTTGGTTCAGTTTGATTTGGTTCGGGTTGGTTTAAGTTGGTTTAATAAAAAATAATATATTTAGCTATTTTAAAAAATAGTTTTTGAGCCCAATAAATTCCAAAAAAATTACACAATACGCTATTATTAATTATACACCCAAAAATATAATTTTTATAATATTTTAATAATTAATTTAATACACAAAAACATAAATTCCCAAAGAACATTTATTATAATTAATTAAAAATTACAGAAAATCTTCAAAAACTCAAAATTTCATAAATAAAATTCTAAAAATTTGGGTGTTTACAATCTACCCATCTTAAAAAAATTGTGTCCTCACAATTAAGAAAATAAAACGTAACCGGTCAAAAGAGATGACGCGGTTACAAGACATGTTTGTTGAAGCACGACACAAAGGATAAATAACCATGAACAAGGAAAAATCGAAAGAAATGGTGATAGTTTTGTTCAAGTAGAACACGTAGGGAAGGAATAAAAACTTTTTTCTAGGGAATAAGAGATAAGTAACTCAAGAGTAAATGAGTCTGGTTAGAACGAAGATCAACTACAGCTTATGAAAACTTGGGTACCAGTGACATATTACTAATATAGACTAACAAGGTCATACTAATCATAATACTAGACTTAGGCTAGGGAATGGAACTAACAGGCACGTGCTAAAGTATTACTAGGAATAGATAACTATGATAAAACTTAAATCTTATTCATATTCACTACTCCTCGAGTCCGTGCTTCCTCCACAGTCATCGCAAAAGCCTGTCCACATTCTTGTGGTGGTGCCCTCTGTTGTTGCTGGGCCTGCTGGAAGATTGCTGCCCGTGGTGCCAAGGGTGGCCTCGGCTGATATCCTCTTGGTGCTGGTAAAGCTTGTCGGTTTACTATTGGTGCTCCTTATCGACGCTCAGGGCAATCCCTTACTGAATGCTGACTGGATCCGCAAGCTAAACATGATCCCAATTTGAGTCTACACTCTCTCTCAATATGGCCTACCTTGCCACAGTAGTGACAAGTAGGAATGGATAGGGATTGTGATACTGCTCTCTGTGGTGGTTTCATCTGGGGTCGCTTTGCAGACTCCCCGTGTAATGATCTGGTTGGTGTTGATATGAATGGCCGTTTCAGGCTAGACTCTCTCCTGGTGACGCGCTCCATGCATCGGGCTTCAGCAAGGACGTCCGTATAAGAAGTAGGTGTAACTGAGCCAATTAATCTCTGTAGCTCAAAGCTAAGTCCGTCGAATAACTTCTCCGCCTTCTCCTCTTCTGTCGGGATCAGAGTAGGGGCAAAGCGACTCAAACAGATGAACTCCGCATTATACTCTTCCACTGTTATATTGTCTTGAGTTAGGCGATTGAACTTGTCCTGAAGTTTCGATCGAGCAATAGATGGAATGTATATATCCTGAAAGAGTCTAGAGAACTCCTCCCAAGTGACTCGGTCTGGTCCGAGCTGTCTCGCCTCAGATAGCCACTAGTGATGTGCATTGCCCGTCAACTGCATCCTGACGGCAGTCATATAATGCTCCTTGGAAGCTCAGCTGCTTCCAATTGGTGTTGAGTATTTGTGAGCCACTCATAAACTTCAGTGGGCTCATCCTTGCCTGAAAAGGTATGGGGCTTCAGCTGGCAAAAATTAGTGATAGATCCCATCGATGGTCGTCTAGCTGGTGGGTTCGCCTGCTCCAATGCGATCACTATACTGTTTCTCAGGTTCTCTGCCTCGTGATGCTGAGTCTCTTGATGAACCAGTTGTTGGGCTTGCATCATTGTGTAGAATATTTGAAACATCTGTTGTCCGTCCATAGGCTGTCCTGGTGAAAAAATAGGCATCGGTAGAGTAAACTGCGGTGGTGGTAGAATGTCGTCTCGCCGGAACCTTGAGGCGTGATGATCTGCTTGATTGTTTTGGTGAGTGGAGGGATCTCCAATCAATGGTGTTACTCCCTCATCATAGGTGACCACAACACCTTGTGGTATACCTGAGGGAGTTTCTCACTGACTCGTGGATCCATTACTCTGCATACAAAGTAAACTATGAAAGGCGCACAGAGGAATCAAGGCAGGATGCAAGTCAAGAAATTATTTTAAAGTTGATATAGAGGTCAAGAATATATCAACAAGTGGATGAGATCCTATAATTTATCCTATCCTAATCGCAGGCTTGCTCGGTTCCTTAGTTGAAACCAAAGCAACATAGTCGTAGACCTGTATGGGCTACTATAAAAACTATGTCACGCCCCAGTCCCAAAATACCGAGGGACTAGCCACGTGGCAATGGCCAGCAGCACAACTCCAATGGGCAAACTCAATTTAATGGACCCGTTAGAGTATACTTAAGATGTATACAATGGTCTACGATACATGTCACATTCTAATTCTAATCTCATCCACAAAAAGTAAACATAATTCAAAATGTCAGTCTAATCAAAAGAATTATAATCTATCAACAAGTTCCAATAAAAAGTGTTTCGGGGAATAACCCGATAATAAGTTTAATACAGTAATCCAAGAGTCGGGATATAGAGTATCTAGAAAAAAAACTGAGTATATAAAACAAAATACTCAAGAGAAATCCTCGGGCACAACCTCGTCCTCTGTTGTCATTACTGCTCTAGCGTCAGCTCCTGTCCCGTATATCTCGGGGTAAACCTCCTCTGCTGTACCTGGGGACATAATCCGGATCCAGGTCCTTAGGGGGCATAGCAAGGTACAAGAATAACTCAAGACAAATAAAATACAGTATATAAAAATAGATCCTCAGGTCAAGCTATGTAACCAGCTATGTGAAATGCAAATGAGAGCATTAATCATACTCAGGCTGAAACTACTATAGGCTCTGTGTCGGGGAAACCCATAGCAGCATGTAATATCTCGAAGGGCCAGTAAATGTGACAAAGACAGAGTCTAAGGCACCACCAGTAATATAGTATATATATAAACATAATCAGCCTATAGTATGGGGAGACTCTCCCCACCCAGTGTAACCTCATATCTCATGTATGATCCATAACACGCAAGATCATAACTTCTAGCTAGTACAACGAGTCATAATGATATCTATGTATATGCAAGTCTTATGTGACGAATCATGTAAGCCTATACAGAATCACCATGAATAACTCAGAAAAGATTATGTCACATGAATAGTGTCAAGTGTCCTATGGTATCACGTACTTGATAAAGCAAGCACGAAAAATATATAGGATCGTGGTATCAACTCACTAAGTGACGTTACACGACTCCGCGTAAGGCGTCGACACCCGAATCTTGTTCGGACGTTAAGCAACGTCTCACGGTCCTAGGTTGAATAGGTACAATACAGAAGTATATATATATATATATATAAATAGCTCAGACAATTAATATCAAAGGAACTACTGTAGGTTTGGCAAGGTACACTTGCCTGTGTTATGAGCTCCGTTAGTTGCTCCTGTAATAGTAAAATTTCTATGTACGCCTCCGAATGCTGAAACAAATATTACCATCATTCTCAGAATATTTGAAATAGCTAGGATATAATACCCATAAGTCTAATTTGGACACAGAGGCAGAATTGACAATTTTTGGTCAAAGCGGGGTCCATATGTGGCCTACTTCTCACCGAAAATATGCCAAAGACAAAGTTCTCAAAATTAGTCAAACTTAGTATTTACGAGTCTAGAATGAGGATACGAACCCAATAGAATATCCAAAACTGGATTTCGATGAGTCGGTCACGAAATCGTCCGTCAAGTGGAACCGTGGGACCCACAAAACGGTATTTCGTCAACGTTCTCAGAATTGAACCAAACTTGGGTCATAGGACCAGCATAATGCTATGAATTCGATGGCACAAGTTTTGTTATGAAACAACAAGTACACACAAAATTATGACGAGTATCAAAACAGACTAATACGGGACTTTTCGATGGATACGCGTTGATTTCGATGTGCACACACATCCAAATTAACTTTTAAAAATCTCACACATCCTGTTGACGATACGCACCTTTAGATATAATTTACACACGACGAAAGTTGCCTCGTTTAGTAGGACGCACCCCGTTTCGAAAAAATTTGGGTTTAGAAAATTAAGTTTTTGGCCAACTTCAACCACGAATAAAACACAACATACAAAAAATTAAAATAAACTAATTAAATTAATTAAAACTTGGTTATATTGTTTAAATTACTATTTAAGTAGAATTTAAAAATATTAACTAGGTTGGAAGAAAAATGGCCATGAACATGGAAGATTTGGGATAGTTTTCTGAACTACAAATTGGGTCTTCTTCTTTTTTCCTGTTTTGCGTCATGATTTGCGATCGACACAGGATACAATACCCCGAACTAATTATACATAGTTCGAGAGGGTCATGTGGTCTTCGTATAGGATTCGACAGATTAATATTTGGATAACTGTGCAAAGAGATACAAAGGTGGGAAGTAGCATACCTTATTGCTATTGTGCTAGGGATGTTGGACGGCCCGTCTTCGCAGCGGTGGCGCGTTGCGGTACGGCGTCGTCGTCGACGGTGGATCATTAGAAACGAGAGAGGGTGTGATGGTAGTGGGGTTTGGCTCACTGGGGGCTTTTAAAGGGGCTAAGTGCGGCGGTTACGGGGAGGAGAAAAGGGGGGGGGGTCGACCGCGGTTGAGGAAGGAAAAGAGGAAAAGTTTCTGTTACTGGAATGTGAATAGGAATGGGTTCGGGTTAGCGGGTTATGGGTCTACGGGTTAGTGGGTTAGGATTCGAGTCCAATAGGGTTGGTCTAGGATGGTTTAGTTTGGTTTGGTTCGGGTTGGTTTAAGTTGATTTAATAAAAAATAATGCATTTAGCTATTTTTAAAAACAGTTTTTGAGCCCAATAAATTTTAGAAAAATTACACAATACTCTATTATTAATTATACACCAAAAAATATAATTTTATAATATTTTAATAATTAATTTAATACACAAAAATATAAATCTCTGAAGAATATTTATTATAATTAATTAAAAATTATAGGAAAATCTCCAAAAACTCAAAAATTTATAAATTAAATTCTAAAATTAAATTCTAAAAAATTGAGTGTTTATACATATCTGGAAAGAACTTTTCCTTGAAGAGCTCTTTGAAAGCTTCCCAAGTAAGTCCTGGTATTGAGATCCTGGGGTCCCTCCTGAACCAAGTCAACGCAATGTTGAACATCATGCACCTCGCTGCCTCTATCAATAACCTCTCCGAAATCTGCGCCAGCCGCAGGTTTCGTTCAATGTCTTCTATCCAATCATCAGCATAAAGTTTCCCTTCTGTGCCTCTAAAGTCCTTCGGCCACATCCTTTTGAAATCTATGATAGTCCCCGACCTCGACTGCTGCTAGGCTAAATACGGTGGTGCCGTCTGTGGCTGGACTAAGGCGACTCTCTCAACTGCTACGAGCATAATCTGGTGAGCATTCTCAACGCTCTGTCGCATGACCTCTGACTGATGCTACTGCATCTCCATCATCACTTCAAGCAGTGGAAACAACAAAAGATCTGCTGAAAGAGCATGAATATCTGCGTCTGATCGACTACGGATGGTGGGGGTGGAAGATCCCCTGAAACTGTTGGCGCTGCCCTCTGTACCGGAGGTGGAGCA
This sequence comes from Iris macrosiphon, assembly GCA_036927795.1. Lineage (NCBI taxonomy): Eukaryota > Viridiplantae > Streptophyta > Magnoliopsida > Asparagales > Iridaceae > Iris > Iris macrosiphon. The sequence goes on along the minus strand of JAYESA010000013.1, from coordinate 35,721,287 downwards.
CCTCCGAAAGCTGCTGCAGAAACGCCCACCTGGATCGGTGAAGCCGACCTCTGGAACGTAGGTGTTAGAATATCATCTGATGGCACTTCCCTCATAGGCGACGAAGTGACTGACCGTGTTGACATGTCACCTGAGCGCTGGGTACGCGTCTTCGGCGGCATCCTGAAGATAGATTGAACAAAGAAATCAATATTGAGTAAGATACGATATCATCAAAGAAGCACATAATTTATTCAAAGTAAAGGAAACATTCAATAGATAAGGATAGCAAAACTGATATTGGAATTGTTTTCTAGTTGTGATTGAGTAAACTCTCAGCCTAAATCATATTTCCTAAAGCAGGCTCGTAGCAGTACTCTAGGTGAGCACTACTACGATATCGCTCTTATTGCAACTCTAGACCTTTATTGGCCACCACTAAAAATGTGTCACGACCCGCACCTGGATATTCGGGCACGAGTACGTGGGTACGTCCAGCCTACGTCGCGGCAGCGACGGTAGAACATTGTCTGGGTCAATTTTAACTAACTAATATCTCAATAATATAAATATGGTACCTGTTAATCATCTCAACTCCAAACGGAGGAATAATATGGTATCTCATAAATGTAACTATACTCAATCACAATGCAAACTAAGAAAGATAAAGCACGAATGGAATAACGAAGAAAAGAATCAAGATACAATCCACAAGTGTGAAATAATATACATGCCATGAATCTCAATGGAGTCTAATACAAGTCCATCAAAATATAAACTAAACCTCCTTAGGCTCTGCAACTAAGTCCTCTTGGTATACAGAAGTATCCTCTAAAGGTACATCATTCTACGGCCCGTAGAATGTAGGACACTGATCTATGAGCCAATCATCTAAAAAAAAATATCCAGTTAGGATTAGAACGAAGTACATATCTCTGAAAGCAGTTTCAAATACATAATCGAGCATATAAAACAGATAATAAAAAATACAAGATATCTAAACATCTGAATGAAATGAACTAGAGAGAACATGTAACGTACTGGAATGAAGAACAAGCAATATGAATATCTCCAATAAAAGGAATAACTAAAATCTAACTAATATGCCTCAGAATACAAGTTCATTATGTGATCGGTTTAGATTGAACACGAATACAATAAGGTAACTCGATTACAAGTGTGGTATGTAATCGACATGTACACGAATATACTGGGACTTTGATCACATAATCAACTCCTACTCCCCCATCCCCAACTAATACCAATGGATACAATCACGCCACGTTACGAACACGAATATGGGCACACTGAACACGAGCAGTGTATGTACACGAATATAAGTACACTGAATACGAGCAGTGTGTGAACACGAAATATAAATAATCAATACCCAATTCACACGATGAAATACATGTGAAGGAGTACCCGCTGAATAAAGTAGGGGATAACATCTCCTGACAGGATCCATGTAGTACCAGTCCGTGAAACTACTGTGTCGGAATCAAGTATACAGTTCTAGAACATGAGATATATACTCTATTATAAAATTAAAACTAACAGAAAAATATACTCGCCTGAGGTCCTGAGCAATGTGTGTCTTTCGATGCCCAAGATGGTATCACACAGACCTATATATAGTACGTTGTATCAATACAAGGTTCTGAAATAAAAATAAGTTAAACTAGTTCAATTCTAGGTCATAAAGCCTTTCTAAGCCAAAACAGTCACACTAGGTCAACTCTAGGTCAAACTAGGTATTTCTAGGTTATATGAGTCCATCTCTAGGATATTAGGTCAAAATACTATGTAACTAGGTCACACTAGCTAAACTAAGATACTATGATACAACCAAAATACCGTATCATAGGATACGCAAGTTTTTAGATATAGAATACTAATTTATATATATACATGACAATACATATATTAATCTTAGCTAACTAATGTAAATTGGATACATTGGCTTTGAACTAATGTGTATCTCACCACCTACACACCCATCTTGATACTCAAAACCAATACCTCGAGTATCGACCAATTACCTTGACATTACCTTGGTATCACAAGATAATTCAAATCCTAATATATATAGCTCACTATCAATACATTAACTATTCTAACATTAACTAAACTATTAAATACTACTAACTACCTAGCATATAATACATATCAATACTTATATACAATACCTACATATTAATCTACTAATCTAACAAGTATGTATATAACTAACTATTAGCTAATAATGTATATATACAACTACTATACTATGCACTTAACTACTACACTATCATGAACTACTAACTAGACTCTAACCTTAACTAGCTAAACCACTAATAAACTAACTAACTACTGACTTGTTGTGCCTGCAGGCCTGAATGCCTCGCTGCATATGCTGCTCCCTCTGTTTGCTTGCTGTTGGTGATGCATAATGCTGTAGTGAATGCTGGTGTGCAGTTGCTGAAACTACTACTCCTCTGCTGATTATACTTCTTGCTGCTACTCATGCAGCTCAGTGCACCTACCTGCTGCTTGTTGGCTCGAGGCTGCAGGCAGTTTGCTTCTCACTGATAAATGGCATTTGCTGCTGCAGTTGTTCCATGTGCATGATGTGTAGTTTGCTGCATGCCTGCAGGTTCTTGCATTGCTGCCACTGCCTTCAGTTATTCACGGCCACTGCACTGTAATTGGCTACACTGTGCTGCTGTTCTTCAGGGTATGCCTGCAGGTTCTCTGCATTGCACAGTTGGCTTAGCTACTGCCGAATGCACACTGAATTCCCACTGCATTCAGTTGCTCGACCCCTCACACACACACATCCACACACAAACTTATATAGATATACTTACAACCATATATATATATATATATATATACACCCACATATATGAATATATATCTATACACTATATATGTATCACTAGTTATAATCATATCTATATAATACTATAGAGATAAATATACATATACACACAATCATATAATATATCATACTAATATATAATACCAAGTCAAATTGAATTGAGGTATAATGAACAAACACGTGGAGTGCACCACACCCGTATCACACTCATTCTATGATACGCTTGCGATACGGCTCCACCACACAACCAAACGTATCCCGAAGGACACGAGCAAGTCTAAAATAATAATTATAAACAATATAAAGAATTAAATACTCAACTATGTATCCGTGTCAAGATGTGACATGCACAAACCCCCGTGTCGGAGGAAAAACCCCTAAATCAACCAGTGTCGCCAAATTATCGGAATACGGCCTACACGTATCCAATTGTGGATACGACACTAGTCATACACAAGCAAACACATGTCAATTTGGTCTAATTGACCAATTGACAAACACAAGATGTGCCAATCTCGGAATTCTCCCAAAATTGACACAAAATACCACATAACTTCCTCCATAGGTCTTCTATGAACCTAATTCCAATTCCTATGGGTAGTCTTAGCATATGGGGTGGTTCCTTATGGTTAAATTATAGATTTAGAACCTAATTAAAGAAGAAAAACTGAATTGTACCTACCTATTGGGAGAAGGATTCCCAATAAAATTCTTAAATTGAGTGAAATAGCCTCCAACTTGTAGATCCTTGCTCCTCCTTGTAGATCCCTGCTTCCTCCTTGTAGATCCTTGTTCTAGTAGCCTCCAATAAAGAATAGGAAAAAAAATTGGGAAGAAATTTGAGTATGAATTGGTGTGGGAATGAATAATTTGGAAGAGTAAAAATTCTAGATCTAGATTGGAATGACAAAATGAGAAGAGAGAGAGTCTCTCTCCTGTCTATAGGTGGCCGACCCTTTGTCCCTCCTCCAAGTTATTATGAATTGTCCAAAACACCCATTGGGGCCTCTCATGAAGAAATTAATTAAGGAAAAAATGTTCTAGTCTAATTGGTTTCACTAATTAATTCATCCTCCTAATGAATTGGCCTACTATTGGGCTCAATCTAAACTAGAATTTTATATTGGGTCCATGGACCTAAACTCCTACACAAGTCTAAAATAAATCTAACATCTAACATCTAACAATAAAATAAATAATACAATAATTCATATTTACATATGTATAATATTTAATATTATAATCCTAAAATAAAAATACCCATGCCAATTACCAAACAACCCTTAGTTGAAAAAGTGAGAGTGACACTACGTGAGGTGCATGATATCTTTTATGTGTCTCAGTTACGTAGGTATATCCCGGATCTGAGTTATGTCCTCAATCACTCTGAGTTAGTCATTGGTACCGACTTGACTTACGAGGAATGACCCATGTCCATTTTGGATCAGAGAGAGTAGGTACTCAAGAACTAGACTATCCATCTTGTTTGTGTTGCTTGGGGGCATCACTCTTTGGAAGAGTCGACGTGGGAGCGCGAGTATGTTATTCGATCTCGGTACCCGCACATATTCGACTCGTAAGGTATATTTCTTCATATGCCTTTGCATCTTTTATTCCGTGATCGACAAGCACTCATAAGGGATGAAGTTGCTTTGCTTCATTATAGGTATTATTGTTATACTTTCTTGTTTGTATGTGTAGATTTCTTGTAGATAGTTGTTGCTTTCTTTGACATTTCTAGCTAGCCTTGAGTTTGAATTCAGAGGACAAATTTTTTCTAAGGTGGGTAGAGATGTCACTCCATATTCCTAATATACGTATTTGGAGCGTAATTATTTTTTTGCTAGCATAGTTGTATGTTGTAGAGAGACTAGACCCATTCTTTGGTTCACTTAGCTCTTGGTTTATTTGTTTAGTTTAGTTTTATCATGAGTTGAACCCATGGTCCAAACCTCAATCCCTCCATATATAATCCAATTTCACTCTCTCTCTCTTCTCATTTTTCCTCTTCTATTCTCTTTCTTAGATTTTTCTCTCCCCCTCCATAGGCAAGTACATCTTGCAAGAAATAGAAAAACCCTTTATATTTTTGTTCTATTATGTTTCTTATATGATTTTCCATGCATTTAGAACTTGGTATTTTTGAATTTGGTAGATGGATTAGTGTAGATATAAGTTTTAAGTTTTAGGATTTTTTATGTGTTCTTGAATGTTCTTGGGTTTTGATCTCTTAAAACTTAATATTTTTGAAAATTTATTGTTCTATTTTGATGAGCACTTGATTTTGAGTAGTTTAGAACTTTATTTTGCTGAATTTGGATTCGTTTGAGGTTTCTGTGGAAGAAACAATGACATATTTGCTCCAACTCTGCTAATCGATGGTTGTATGAATGCATGGTAGATAACAGCCTCGTACTGCTATGAACCATTGAATCATGCATCATCATCAGCCTATCGTCCATGAAAAACTGTGATGCCTGCAGCTTCGTCACGCTGATCTCTGTCGACGCTCTAAGATCAGCTGTCATATCCCTGAGCTCCATGATGCTGCGCTCGAGCATATCAAATCATGCGATGAGCTTCGCATCATCCGCCTGCGGCTAGGATAGGGGATGCTCCTCCATCCTTCGTAGCAACTCGTCACGGAGAGACGCAATCTGATGGTCAACGGTCTCCTGGACTCGAGCCGACGACTGCGAGGGCTGTAGGGAATACGCACTTGCTGTGGAGGTCCTAGATGACTACGTCGTAACAAGGGCGCCATAGAATCTCGTACCGTAGTACGTACCCCTCTGGAGACCACCAACGACGGTCACCCACAGCTCGTCCGCCGATGGAGCTGGAGATGGCTGCGAGGAAGTACCAGCCTCTCCCGCTATAGGTGCACTAGCAGTCGTCCGCTCACGCAGCCTAAGATACTCAGCCTAGAAAAGTTTGGATACTCGATAATTGCCTAAGTTATATTAAAATTAACACAAAGTAAAATAATACTTACATAGGTCTGCGAGGCCCTCACATCAATGAGATTCCCGCCCTTTTGATGGGTAGCCAGGAAGACGATCACCATGTTTGTATCCTCACCCCTCTGTACCTGTTAAAATATACTATTTAGTACTAAAATTAAATATTTTATCCTACTACCATTTTATCGTACTTGTATTAAAATAATATATCTAAAATAAAAAATATACCAAACGACGAAAATATTTCGTCATCGGAATCGAGCTACCACACCACTTTGCTGCCTTCTGCCTAGCCGCCTTGGCCTTCTCAGACATTTTTTTGTACCTCGGATCGTCGAATCTTGCCCTCATCACAGTCCACTGCTCAGGCATGATCCAACCTTGGATCGGTTTTCCTTTGTGATCACGAGCCTTCTGGTCATCCAAAGCATCACGGATCAGATTGGCAGCAACGGTAGAAAATATCTGCTCGATCAACTCGGCCCGGTGCGGTGGATAGAAATACGTTTGCTACAATAAGTAATTTAGTAAGTTATATAATATGCATAAATTAGATGATTGATATAATATCCTTTTACCTTGAAGTGCACCAGAACGCCTTTCTCTCATCCGGAGCATCAGAGTAGTTGATCCAAGGGCCACCATAGTTGTACCTCAGAAAGCGGCTCAGGCGTCTCTGTATCGACGAGGGACGATATCTATACATAGATAATTATTTTTATCAAAAAAGTCAATATATGATGAATAAAGAAATACACGATATATATGATGCTAAACAATCTAATTGACTTACTTTGTACCATCGGCCCAAATCTCCGTCCTCGTCTCGTCCAGAGATGTGCATGGAGGATCTAGCTGATGCTGGGACGACGTCGACTCAACGTCCGCCATATTCTTGTAAGCCCCTAATTTTTCAAAAATATTAAAATTGGGATTTTTCACAATTTTCTGGAATTTTCTGGGAATTTTCTGAAATTAAAAACAGTATTTTGAATTATTACATAATTTTTAATTGATAATAAATAACTTTAAAATATTATGAAAATAATATTTTTGGGTGTAAAATGGAAAACTGGACTTAGGATAATTTTTCTGGAATTTATCGGGCCCCGGACCTATTTTTAAATCACCTAAAACTAATTAATTAATTAATTAATTGTTATTATTATTAATTATTATTATTTTTATTATTATTATTATTATTAATATTATTAATTTCATTTTTCTTTCAGCCCAGCCCGGCCCGTTATCCGGCCCGGCCCATTGGGCCGAGCCCAGCCCGCCAGTGCTAGCGGGTCTGGTCGGGTCCGCCTGAACCCGACCCGCCCGGACCCGGACCCGCTCCCCAGCCCCTCTCCCCGCCTGACCCGCTCCCCTCCGCATCCGGCGCCGCCGCCGCGCCACGACCCCGCGTCCACCTCCGTTTCCGCCGCCCGCGCGCCGCCCGACCTCCCCGGAGCACCACCACCCGGCTCCCTCTCTCCTCTCCCCGCCCCTTTAAATTTCCCCCTCACCGTCGACCTCTTCCCGCCGTTCCCCTCGACGCCACCTAGCTCCACCGCCCGCTGCAGCTCACCGCCACCTAGCTCCACCGCCCGCTGCAGCTCACCGCCACCACGCTGCCGCCGCAGCTGCTCGCCGTCCACGACTCCGGCGCCCGACACAGCAGCAGCAGCCGCATTAGCAGCCGCCTCCCGTCGGCTTCCGGCGCCGCCCCGCCCGTCAGCGCCTCCGCCTCGCCCCGACGAGCCGTCCCCAGCCCTCCCCGGCGCGCCTCCGGTCGGCCCCCGCCGTCTACGGCCGGAAAACCCAAACCCTAACCTTAATTTGGTTCCTGTGTCCGACACGAGTCGGACACGTGTCGGACACGGTTCGACCCCGATTTCTGGGTCCCCTTCAGGTGCGTGTATCTTTTTGCTCGTAGCTCCGTTTTCGATTCCGTAAATTGCGTTGCGAAGCCTGTATGACCCTCTCGGTGTCCGGACAAACTGTTCGGTGCATCGCGTCCTGTGGTGCTCGCACACCGCGATCCAAAAACAGGAAAAAACCAGACCCTATTTTACCCCGGAACTGAGTACGCTCCGCCAAACGGGACGACTTGGTCGCGTGCTGTCTTCACAGATACGTGCGCATCGTCGATACGGATGTGTGAGTTTTCGTGGAAGCTGATTCGGGTGTGCGTGCACACCGGAATCAACGCGTATCCGCGGACATCGCTCCGTATCCGCCTTTTCTGCAATTCATCCTAACTTTATGCACACTCGTCAGATCGAGACGAAACTTGCGCCATCGGACTCATAGCGATACGCTGGTCCTGTGGGTCAAGTTTGGTTCGATTCTGAGAACGTTGACGAAATCGCGTGTCGTGGGCCCCACAGGCCCCGCTCGACGGGCGATTTTGTGTTCGGCTCATCGGAATCCAAATCTGGAAGTTCCGTTGGGTTCGTATCAGCGTTCCTGACCTATTGACACTAAGTTTGGTGAATTTGGAGACCTTTGACCCGGACACGTTTTTCGGTGCAAAGCGGGCCCAACGGCGGACCCCGTTTTGACCCGAAACTGTCGTTTTTGTCCTTGTCTCCAAATTGGACCCAAGGACAGGCATTTTTAGCTATTTGATATCTTCTGAGCATGATGGTAATGTCTATTTCAGCTTTTGGACTCATCTCTGGAATTTTCCCCCGAGAGCCAATATTAATCGGATCCAAACAACAGGTAAGTACCTGCACTTCAAGTTAATCTTTATATATTGTGATAATTAATTCCCTGCCATATATGTACCCTTGATGTTTACACCTAGTGTTAGAAATGTTGAATTTCATGTCTTGAATATTGGTAGTTCCTGTCTTGTTTTCATGTCGGGTGGGAGAATACTAAGGAGGCATGTAGTTTACCCTTTCCCCTGGATTGTCTAATAGCTGTTGGTACACGACTGTCCATCAGCCAGATCTCGATTATATTGTCTAATAGCCGTTTATGACGGCCAGATTAGCCTTATAAACCCCTACATGCCAACTATGTATTCTAAAAACAAACACAAGTTCACACAGATAGTTCTGGTCATGTTATATTTCTTGCTGGCTATTGTAGTTTTATTTCCTGTTTCATTTATTTCTGTTTCTCATATTCCTGTTTACAGCTAACTCTGAGATAATAATGTTCTGCTAATGCTGTTTCTCAACATGATATCCAATATTTAATTGTCATAAAATATTTAGTTTAATCTTGTTGTGCATTGTGTACTTTGCTCCTTTCCTGACTGGATCCGTTGTTTTAGGCGATGATGAGAACCTTGTCCCCACCTATTATGGCCCCTATGAGTTAGCAGGTGACACATCGAGGAGCCGGTTCCCACTCCGGAGACTACCTTTGAGGAGGAGTAGCCAGTTAGTTATTATTTTATTTTTCCTTTCAGCACATACTCGGATTTGTCCCCGATTTATCTTCTGGCTTGTATTAACTGTGGTTTGGTTGTCACAGATTAAATATTATGAAATCTTAACATTCCTTTTTCCTGTGATTATTCTTTCATGTTCATTATTGTGGATGAGATAGATACTTATTGACCCCCAGAAATGACCTAGACAGCGTACTACCGCCGACACTGCGGCGTAGGCTGGACGTGCCCACGCACACGTGCCCGAATAATCGGGCGCGGGTCGTGACACGTTTTTGTGGTGGCCCATACAGGTCTACGACTAAATTGTTCGGTTTCAACCTAGGGACCGAACAGGCCTGCAATAAAATTGAGGATCTTAGGAAAAGCTCATCCACTTGATTTAAATCGTTCCTGATATTCCCATCGACTTCGAATTATTTTATTGACTTGCATCCTGCCTTGATTCCTGTGCGCCTTTATCATTTATTTTGGATGCAGAGTAAAGGATCTACCAGCAAGCGACGAGGTTCCTGCAAGATCACCACGAGATGCTCTACCAGCACAATCGTGGAGAACGCGCAGACTCTTGGAGTAGCTAATGCGCATAAGTGATTCTTTTAGCTGCCTTTTTCTAGTATTGTTTAGCTCGTGCCTATTGGTTCGTGACCTCAGCCCCAACCTAGTAACTTTGAACTTGCTAATAACCTGGTATGCTTTTATATCTGATAACTGTAGAGATTGTAGAATCTTTTGTTGTTATGCTTATTGTAGGTTGTTTTGTGAACTTAAATAATTTGTACCTCCTTTCATCACCATCTAGCGCACTTAATTCTGCTGTACTTGACTTATGCTGCTATTTTGTAGCCTAGTTTTGCAAGCTTATCCTTTTATCAAGCTTGTTTATGACATATGTATTAGTGGGTCGACACACTAATACAATTGTCTATTCAGAATCAGTGTATTACGGTCTGATCAACCTTAGTGTATTTTGATTCGCACTTCGCACGACTACCTTACGTGGATTGAGAGATATAGTGACTAGTATACTTGCCCCTAAAAGTGTTCGAGCATATCGTATCAGCTACATAACCGTACTAATACGAGCATGCGAATAAATGATTACCAGAATAGAATCTCAATCCATAACCGCCTGACAATCCCCATTAGAATTCTTTAAACGCCTTGATCCCTATACCTCTGTTCTACCACCTCGCCCTTAAACTCTTATTATTGATCCTCGTCTTCCCTTACTTCGGAAAGACAAAATCCTGTGTTTGATATAAGTTGAATTGTAGTGTTAGACATACCCCTCAGACCGGTCAAATTGATGATAACCCTTTATGACTAAGACAATACCCTAAGTGATGTGTTTTGTGTTGCAGACTTAAAGATTCAATACCATAATTTATTAAGTTGGGATCTAGCTTTACTAATTGTACAGCCTTCAAGGATATGGATAAAATTCTAAGTTGGGTAGCGACCGCAATGTTCACCTAAGAGAAACCCGTTATACTGTGACCAAGTGAGTTTGGACAGAGAGAACCCTGCCATAATTTAAATTTCGAGGACAAAATTTTTATAAGTTGGGTAGATTGTAAGCCCCTAATTTTTTAAAAATATTAAAATTGGGATTTTTCACAATTTTCTGGAATTTTCTGGGAATTTTCTGAAATTAAAATCAGTGTTTTGAATTATTACATAATTTTTAATTGATAATAAATAACATTAAAATATTATGAAAATAATATTTTTGGGTGTAAAATGGAAAATTGGACTTAGGGCAATTTTTCTGGAATTTATCGGGCCCCGGACCTATTTTTAAATCACCTAAAACTATTTAATTAATTAATTAATTGTTATTATTATTAATTATTATTATTATTTTTATTATTATTATTATTATTATTATTATTATTATTATTAATTTTATTTTTCTTTCAGCCCAGCCCGGCCCGTTATCCGGCCCGGCCCATTGGGCCGAGCCCAGCCCGCCAGTGCTAGCGGGTCGGGTCGGGTCCGCCTGAACCCGACCCGCCCGGACCCGGACCCGCTCCCCAGCCCCTCTCCCCGCCTGACCCGCTCCCCTCCGCATCCGGCGCCGCCGTCGCACCACGACCCCGCGTCCACCTCCGTTTCCGTCGCCCGCGCGCCGCCCGACCTCCCCGGAGCACCACCACCCGGCTCCCTCTCTCATCTCCCCGCCCCTTTAAATTTCCCCCTCACCGTCGACCTCTCCCCGCCGTTCCCCTCGACGCCACCTAGCTCCACCGCCCGCTGCAGCTCACCGCCACCTAGCTCCACCGCCCGCTGCAGCTCACCGCCACCACGCTGCCGCCGCAGCTACTCGCCGTCCACGACTCCGGCGCCCGACACAGCAGCAGCAGCCGCATTAGCAGCCGCCTCCCGTCGGCTTCCGGCGCCGCCCCGCCCGTCAGCGCCTCCGCCTCGCCCCGGCGAGCCGTCCCCAGCCCTCCCCGGCGCGCCTCCGGCCGGCCCCCGCCGTCTACGGCCGAAAAACCCAAACCCTAACCCTAATTTGGTTCCTGTGTCCGACACGAGTCGGACACGTGTCGGACACGGTTCGACCCCGGTTTCTGGGTCCCCTTCAGGTACGTGTATCTTTTTGCTCGTAGCTCCGTTTTCGATTCCGTAAATTGCATTGCGAAGCCTGTATGACCCTCTCGGTGTCCGAATAAACTGTTCGGTGCATCGCGTCCTGTGGTGCTCGCACACCGCGATCCAAAAACAGGAAAAAACCAGACCCTATTTTACCCCGGAACTGAGTACGCCCCGCCAAACGGGACGACTTGGTCACGTGCGGTCTTCACAGATACGTGCGCATCGTCGATACGGATGTGTGAGTTTTCGTGGAAGCTGATTCGGGTGTGCGTGCACACCGGAATCAACTCGTATCCGCGGACATCGCTCCGTATCCGCCTTTTCTGCAATTCATCCTAACTTCGTGCACACTCGTCAGATCGAGACGAAACTTGCGCCATCGGACTCGTAGCGATACGCTGGTCCTGTGGGTCAAGTTTGGTTCGATTCTGAGAACGTTGACGAAATCGCGTGTCGTGGGCCCCACAAGCCCCGCTCGACGGGCGATTTTGTGTTCGGCTCATCGGAATCCAAATCTGGAAGTTCCGTTGGGTTCGTATCAGCGTTCCTGACCTGTTGACACTAAGTTTGGTGAATTTGGAGACCTTTGACCCGGACACGTTTTTCGGTGCAAAGCGGGCCCAACGGCGGACCCCGTTTTGACCCGAAACTGCCGTTTTTGTCCTTGTCTCCAAATTGGACCCAAGGACAGGCATTTTTAGCTATTTGACATCTTCTGAGCATGATGGTAATGTCTATTTCAGCTTTTGGACTCATCTCTGGAATTTCCCCCCGACAGCCAATATTAATCGGATCCAAACAACAGGCAAGTACCTGCACTTCAAGTTAATCTTTATATATTGTGATAATTAATTCCCTGCCATACATGTACCCTTGATGTTTACACCTAGTGTTAGAAATGTTGAATTTTATGTCTTGAATATTGGTAGTTCCTGTCTTGTTTTCATGTCGGGTGGGAGAATACTAAGGAGGCATGTAGTTTACCCTTTCCCCTGGATTGTCTAATAGCTGTTGGTACACGACTGTCCATCAGCCAGATCTCGATTATATTGTCTAATAGCCGTTTATGACGGCCAGATTAGCCTTATAAACCCCTACATGCCAACTATGTATTCTAAAAACAAACACAAGTTCACACAGATAGTTCTGGTCATGTTATATTTCTTGCTGGCTATTGTAGTTTCATTTCCTGTTTCATTTATTTCTGTTTCTCATATTCCTGTTTACAGCTAACTCTGAGATAATAATGTTCTGCTAATGCTGTTTCTCAACATGATATCCAATATTTAATTGTCATAAAATATTTAGTTTAATCTTGTTGTGCATTGTGTACTTTGCTCCTTTCCTGACTGGATCCGTTGTTTTAGGCGATAATGAGAACCTTGTCCCCACCTATTATGGCCCCTATGAGTTAGCAGGTGACACATCGAGGAGCCGGTTCCCACTCCGGAGACTACCTTTGAGGAGGAGTAGCCAGTTAGTTATTATTTTATTTTTCCTTTCAGCACATACTCGGGTTTGTCCCCGATTTATCTTCTGGCTTGTATTAACTGTGGTTTGGTTGTCACAGATTAAATATTATAAAATCTTAACATTCCTTTTTCCTGTGATTATTCTTTCATGTTCATTATTGTGGATGAGATAGATACTTATTGACCCCCAGAAATGACCTAGACAGCGTACTACCGCCGACACTGCGGCGTAGGCTGGACGTGCCCACGCACACGTGCCCGAATAACCGGGCGCGGGTCGTGACAATTCTCATCTGTCTCCATGGTTCCGTCAGCAGGAGGAACGCTGGACGAGGGGTTAGTATCAGGCCTGGAACTACTCATCCCAGGAGTGCTGCCACGTAACGTCATCACAGTCGGAGATGTGACTGGTTGATATACTGGAGTACTAGGCGCTAAGGATACAGAACCAACAGTAGGCAGTACCGGAGGAGCACTCCGTCTACCTCGGGACCTGCCGAGCGCTCCACGTTGTCCTGTCATATACATCTACGAATGATGACGCATATAGTAATTCATATCCATTTCTAGATACTTCTGCAAAGATAAATAGACATCGTTCAAGTATATACTCATCGTTAAATACAGTACATGCACTGATACTCCTAGTCCTAGCATATATACTCAGGAATACCCAATTATGTTATACACCTACTCGTTTACACACACATAAGAATACTCATGAATACAGTACATGCACTGATACACCTAGTCCTAGCACTGATACTTCTTCGTTCAACTCTGTATCCTGGATACTCATATTGTAGTGTATCAGTGAGTGTCAACTATGTATCATGTATATCCACACTTGACATTTGTTTCTAAAATGTTATTCGATAAAGCTTAATTTATATTTAATTATTATATTTCTAATGTGGACTAGATATTTGATAATAAACGAAAGAAATAAAAAAAGGTTTATACGAAACCCTCTCTTTGGTTTACAAACAAGAAGTACAATTAATCCTATATGAGGATGTCAAGTACAAAATTTAATTTGGATAAATATTGCTATAGGATTCTGATCTGTAGTCGATCACTTTGTCCCTTGGACCACACGATGATGAAGAAGTGCTGTAGAAGAAGGAGAAGCTTCAAAGATTGCAAGAGGGAGTGGATGCTCGATGCCAAAAATCGTCGATCACTACTCTCTGTCTGTGATCTACTCTCTCTGTTCTTCAATCTTTTTGACCTCTTTTCTGATCCTGGACCTCCGTGGATGGAGGTCTCTATTTATAGAGTTTTAGTGACAGTAACCGTCCAGTCGGCGTAGAAGCCGGACAGTGGAGAGTATGGCACTTTTTATGCGGCGGTTATAATAACTGCCACCCATGTATAAATGATATTCCGAATCCCCGTGTGACGCGTGTCCCATGATGAGGTAACACGTATAACTGCTGCGAAGATCACGGCATGCAAGCCACGTAGGTAACTGTCCCTCGTGTAGAAAAGGTTGGCGTAGAAGCCAATAACTATCACCATGGCGTATAAGCCAAATAGTTGTCAAACTGGCATAGAAGCCAAGTAGGCGTAGAAGCCTGGTAGTTGTCAAACTGGCGTAGAAGCCAGGTAGGCGTAGAAGCCCGATGCTGCATGGATAGGTAGCTAGCGTAAAAGATAGCTGATCCTCCTTCATTGACTGAGGTCTTGAGCGTATTCTGGACCAAGTAGCCTTATCACGCACAAATGCAAATATAGCCTGAGTTGGCGTATTCTGAGGAGATAGCATACGGCGTACTCCTATAGCTGAAAATAGCCAGGTCGTGTAATATGCAGAGGTGATGATGTGGACATATTAGCCGTAATTATGGCTCACCCAGTCTTTGAAAATAGAACCAAATCTTGTGCATTAAAAGCAGAGATCTACCCCTATCACGCGCATTAACTGCAGAGACGTGCCTCGAGCTCTGTACGAAGAGCCACTTTTGACATGACGGTTTATTTTGTCTTCTGCTGAGCGTAAAAGTTTACATCTACCTGTATAAAACTAGGCAGTGTATTCCCTTGAATGGGTAAAAGCAATTTGTATCAAGGAAATGTCACTAAACGACGATCTGGATCTCTGTGCCAAATCATCATTACAGCCGTCGTCTGGATAGTCGTGCAGTACTCTTTGTCAGGAGTCAGGTTCACTGCATGATCTGACAGGTTCATTCGAGGAATACGAAGAGTTCCTCGTACAACTTCCCACTGCATTAAAAGCGAGTAGGTTTTACGCCAAAGTGGCGATGTAACAACCTTTTTACGCCGAAGCAGCCTGGAAATACTGTATTACGCGGGTTGTCCTGGAGCTTATATTTTACGTTGTACTCGCGATAAAGCTCTGTTGTACGCCAATGGCTCTGAAGTCATATTTTACGCCATACAGTTCTGAAACTCTGCTTCACGCGGGTTCTGTGCATACTGCGTATAACTCTGCAGCGTATTTTTCATGCTTCTACAAGACCCCCTTCAAAGTTTTCAAATTCCTCGTAATTTGAAATACTTTGAATGAAGCATGAAAATGGTCAAGTCTGACTCGTTCCTCGAGGCTGATTTCTCGACGGATTTTTGGGTGTTTGTTGGGATTCGGTGTATTCTCCTTTGCCTATATAAAGGCTGATGAGTTAACATATTCTTCTCATATTTTCTTTACCACACAGAGATGGTTGCCGAGGTTCGTCTAGCTGACTTGAGGAAGAAGAAGATCATGTTCTTCCAGCATGTAAGGAGCCGTCAAAAGAGGCATCTTCGAGCAAATGTCATCTACAACGATGCATCATGGAAGGATATCATAGCTTCCTTTGCTCGAGATAATCAACTAAATCTTGTGTTTGATAATAAACGAAAGAAATGAAATAAGGTTTATACGAAACCCTCTCTTTGGTTTACAAACAAGAAGTATAATTAATCCTATACGAGAATGTCAAGTACAAAATTTAATCTGGGTAAATATTGCTATAGGAGTCTGATCTGCGGTCGATCACTTTATCCCTTGGACCACACGATGATGAAGAAGTGCTGTAGAAGAAGGAGAAGCTTCAAAGATTGCAAGAGAGAGTGGATGCTCGATGCCAAAAATCGTCGATCACTACTCTCTGTCTGTGCTCTACTCTCTCTGTTCTTCGATCTTTTTGACCTCTTTTCTGACCTTGGACCTCCATGGACGGAGGTCTCTATTTATGGAGTTTTAGTGACATTAACCGTCCAGTCGGCGTAGAAGCCGGACAGTGGAGAGTGTGGCACTTTTTACGCGGCAGTTATAATAACTGCCACCCACGTATAAATGATCTTCTGAATCCGCGTGTGACGCGTGTCCCATGATGAGGTAACGCGTATAACTGCTGCGAAGATCACGACATGCAAGCCACGTAGGTAACTGCCCCTCGCGTAGAAAAGGTTGGCATAGAAGCCAATAACTGTCACCATGGCGTAGAAGCCAAATAGTTGTCGAAGCCAAGTAGGCGTAGAAGCATGGTAGTTGTCAAACTGGCATAGAAGCCAAGTAGGCGTAGAAGCCAAGTAGGCGTTGTAAAATCCCTATCTAAAAAAAAAATTTAATAATTTAATTATGGTAATTATGTGCTAAATAGGAGAAATAGATTTTTATTAATTTTTATTTTAGGTGTTCGGACACTTAGAGGACTTATGGGACCATCAGGAATTTTTCGGAATTTATTTCATGTAGGAGACCCCTTGAGCAGTTGCTAGCTTAACGGTGTGCATTAATATAATCTATAAATTTCTTGTGAGTATATATATATATATATATATATATATATATATATATATATATATATATATATATATATATATATATATATATATGTATAAGAAGAAGAAAAGAAAAGAAAAGAAGAGAAAGTATAAAGAAAAAGAATAAAGAAAGGGGGCTAAATTGATAAATCACAAAATCCTTTACAAATGCTAGCAACCAGCAGCCTATACGCGCGGAAGGCTTCCCCTCCAGACCTATATTATATATATATATATATATATATATATATATATATATATATATATATATATAATATCTCTCCGAAAACCCTAACCTAAAATATCCAGACCCCCTCTTCTCATCTAGAGCCGTCACCGCAGCCAGAGAGCCCCGCCATGCCGTCCAAACCATCCCGAAGACTCCGACCTCGCGCCCTGCAGAATCCCACTCGAGGCACCTTCGCTCCGGCGTGATTTCCCGTCGACTCGCTCAACCAAACGTTGTTCCGTCTTCATCGGTATGCTCACCTCTTAACCCTCTTCCATATTTATTTTATAGCCAACCTCGGAAAATGTGTGCCCCTAGGTGTAAAATAGCGTCCAAAGTGGGCGGAACAGACCCAATTCTGAAATCGCAGAAAACTGCGGTGACCACCTATATTGCCGAGTTCGTATCTCCCACCACAGAGATCCGAATTCAGTGATTCTTTTTTGATACCTGTAGAATACTTGACCTAGTTTATTTTCTGTTTAATAACCCTATAGTATTAGTTGCTGTGGACCCAGTTAAATTCGTCACAAAACTACGCGCACCCACTTTTTCAGATTTCCAAAAGTTAAAAATTGGAGCGCGCCCCGCCAAACGGGACCGCCCCGCCGTGTACCAAGTTTACCGAACGGTACACGCAGCGTAACCGGACACGTGAAAATTCGTGGAGACTGATTCGGACGCGTGTGCGCGCCGGAATCAGGCCGTATCCGCGGACACACCCCGTGTCGCAAATTTTGTGGAACTCACACGTATTTTGTGCACGCTTGTCAGATTTCAACGAAAGTTGCACCACTGGACTCGTGGTAACACGCTGGTCCTGTGACCCAATTTTCACGCAATTCTGAGACGGTTGACCAAATCGCCAATTGGCGGGCCCCACAGTTGACTTTTTGGACAAAATTGTGTTCGGCCTATCGGAATCCACATTTGGATATACCGTTGGGTTCATATTGATATTTAGAGTTGTTTGACCTATAGTTTGTCTCATTTAGAGACTGTTACCCTTGGCACGCTTTTTGGTGCAAAGTGGGCCACACGTGGACCCCACTTTTGCCCGAAATTACCGTTTTGTTCCTGTGTCCAAATTGGACGAAAGGGGAGTACTTTTTAGCTATTTTGCTTATTCTGGGAACGTTGGTGATGTTTATTTCAGCATCCGGATATATTTGTTCTGAGGCCGTAGCTTCTGACTCTTTGTGTTGACATTGGGACACTACATTTTGCAGCCTTCTTGCCAGGCAAGATACCTTGCCAAATTGTTACAGTACTTTTGCATGCTATTTATATTTCTTTATATTTATTGCATTTCTGTTTATTCTTGCATGTGTAGTTTTCTTTCAGTCATTACTATATATTAGATATGTTGACACACACTTGACACTTAGTATCATAGAGGACAATCATTAGGCGTATGGGCTTTAACCACTCTGGTAACACCGTAGTCACTAGCACGCACTATGGTGGGTCGTGTCCGATGGTCGCTACCCCCGAGGTATGTCGATTGATGGAGTCCGAGGGTCGCTACCCCCGAGGTATGCCGGCTGATGATGTTCATGGACGAGTGCATGAGTTGTGAGGCTTAGATCGAGTAGACTACCCTTGCCCATACGTCGAAAAGTTGTCCTCATTTGCATTCATATAGTTTGTCTTGTACAGCGTACTTATTTATTTTCAAATTATATGCATGTTTACTGTATTCAAGTTGGCTCGTATTTTTTGTATCTTGTTACGTCCCTCTGAGGACCTGGTCCTCTGCCAGGTGTATCTGCTCTTGAGTATTTGCAGGAGTACGGGCCTGGACCTGACGCATTATTTTCTGTCGAGGAGGTCTTACCTTCTGATCATCGTTGATTACCTGGCGATGGACTCTTTTAGCTGATACACTTCTGTCTTCATATTATTTTATATTGGAGACTTTATACTCCTCTCTCATTTTAGTTTTGGTTATAGTCATTGGTAGTGGATTTGTCTCCACCCGACTATTATTTTCTGGATATTTCAGACTCCTTATTCTAGCTTAGTATTTCTTTTCTATGACTTGTTGTGTGGATGAGATTAGCATATCTGTGACTTGTGACATTATATATACCACAGGTGAGTTTATATTCATATTACAGCGTACGTATGGGTTATGGTTTCCATATATTGGAGTTGCCATATCCATGCGGCTGTCATGCTTACGTGTTCCTAGTCCTACGTATTTGGGACTGGGGCGTGACATGTTTTTGTGGTGGCCCATGCAGGTCTAGTTAGCCGTCTCGGTTACGTCATTGTACCGAGCGGGCCTGCACCTAGGATTAGAATTTTAGATCTCATCCACACTTGACTATAACTTACCTTCCTTCCAACATGTCCTACTTAAGTTCTTGCATCCTGCTTGATTCATGTACTCTTCTTAATCCTTCGTCCATCTCTTGCAGAGAGATGAATTTGAATGACGGGCATGCCGTCACCGGGGACAACACGTCTCCAGGGGACGACGACCAATCACCCGGAGTGACCTCAACGACACCTCTTCTTCCCAGACCGGATGGAATGACTAACAATCAAATTCTATCAACCCCTTCCACGATACCTAATGGGACTTTTCCAGCTCCACCAGCACCGCAAGATGGCCAAGCGCAGCTGTTCCAATTCTTTCAGATGATAATACAGGAACAGAGGCAGCAGGCAGTCGAGCAGAGGCAGCAGGCAGCCGAGCAGAGGCAAGAATTTTTGGCAGCACTGGAGAGGATGGCTGCACTAGCCCCTAAACCAACCCAGGCACTAGTTTCAGTACCACAAGCTCGGGTTGGTTCAGTCAAGGACTTTGTGCAGATGGGCCCTAAGCCATATAAGGGTAATGAGAGTCCAGAGGAGACCACGAACTGGATTGCCAATACCAAGAAGTTGTTAGAGGCATCACAATTACCTTCTGACCTATGGATGATAGGCGTGAGGACTCAGTTAGAAGGCAACGCGCATCACTGGTGGGAATCAATGGAGCGCCAGTTGGGTACGCGCCAGACTTGGGAACAATTCTTGGAGTGCTTTGAGAGGAAGTACTTCCCAGATACAGTAAGGGACGCATTGTACGATCAGTTCCTCCATCTAGAGC